>PVKA01002813.1:0-118978 GCA_004027165.1 Ctenomys sociabilis
AAAAAAAATATATATATATATATAAAAAATTTAAACTCAGTCTGTGCCAGGTTTGAATATGCTACTTTAAGTATACCAATCAGAAGATGTGAACTTTTCTTATTTTTTGTATCAAATATAATAAGCTGAACATGAAGTAAAATAAAAGTTGAAGCTTTTACTAAAATCGTTAATATTATAGTTTGAAGGTCTTTCACACGGATTCAAACTTTGCTAAGTAAATTTGCTAACAAATTTGTATTTTTGTTTTTTAAATGATTATAACCAATGACCTATTAGTAATGTACTTGATAATAAACTAGACATGGAGACTCACTGTAAGCAAGGGTTGCTAACATTATTAAAAGGGGCAGAAATTGCAAGGTTTAGATTCTTTTAATTGGATTTTTCAGTATGTTGAAATTATTAGAAAATACACACATAAATGAAAAGTAAATATTTTGGAAATATTTTTGTTATGTAAAGTTCTCCATTATTTGAATTTTAAATAAAATAAAATTTCAATAAGGGGCTTAAAGTTTTTCAGTGGAAATGAAGATATATTTTAAACCAGGAAACTATAGGTGAGGTTAAAGTGAATGCAAAGACACTTTTATTCTGACACAGTAGTTTTGCAAGTAGGAAAACAGGCTTAGCTTAACCAAACTAATTTTTCCCCAAAGAAAAGTGGATTTGAGTTTTGACAAATCTGAAAATTGAAATCTGTCTGCAAAAATGGTTTTTCATGAATTTTTAAATGCATTGGCATATCTAGGTCAAGAGATGTAACCTCTCACTCTGGCACCTTCAACTTTGAAAAATACGTCTCTTTTGGTCATGATGTCTGTTTCAGTCTTGCTCCTGTCAGTAGATTTCTGACGCCTTGAAAAAATTTGATCTATTTTTTAAATCATTCTGAAGACATCTTGACCTTTATTTTATCAATATGCTTTGAGAATTGAAAAAACAAAGAGACATTAGCATCTGTATGTAACAGCCCAGTTATTCCCTAGTAACTGAAAATTTGAAAGCCTAAAAAATTTCAAAGAATCAAATTCACTAATGGTATGGACATTAATTTTCAGCAAGAGCCAAGGAAAAGCAAATTCTTTTTCTGGAAGACAAATGAAGTTATATATTGTGTAACTTGTTTTCAATTCTGTATGTTCAAGATAAATGAATATATGGTAATTAAATTGATTCCTGAAGTTCTAATATCATCTCAGTTGTTATTTTCTATTCTTGAACACTTTCCCAATAATCAACTGTTATTAGAAAATTAAAACTTTTTCTAGAACCTACATTGATGAAATGATATAATTTGTTTAAATTTTCTCTACTGTATTGACATTGTTAATAGTCAAACTGGATGTTTTTGACAAAAATATAATGTGCACATTTCTGATCTGAAAGTGGTATTTGTTTCATCCCTTCTGCCCCAATGCAAGGAAGGCCTTGGTTTTTCTTTTGTATATATTCTTCATGGAGAATTTGTTCATTTATTTTTTTCTGAGAACATCATTTGCTTCAGTTTCTATCACACATGACGAACACCTCATTATACAATACCTAATGCATTATTTTGCCCAGTAATATAATGCTTCATAGAGAAATAGTCTATGCTGAAATTTTTCTGCAATGTGTTGAAAAAAAATTAAAAATACAAAATAGAAAGAAATACAAATGATACAAATTTTCTTTTTTATTTTTTAAAATCATTTATTAATTGGTATGGGATCTAGCTATGCAGCTCAGACTTATAGTGACCTTCCTAGCTCAGGCTTTCCACTGCCTGGAATACAGGTGTGCACAACTATATCCACCATGCCTGGGTTTCTGGGGTCAACATAGGACGCCGTACCAGGGATTGAAACCAGACATTTGCTTCTGCCAAGAAGATGCTTAGATCACTGAGCTATCTCCCTAACAAAAGCAGGCAAAATTTCATTAAGCAAAATAATAGGAATTCAACAATGGCTGCGGTATTGCATTATGTACATATTAGTTGTTTAGGTTACCAAATATAAACCTGCAAAATTTGTTTAAAAAATAGAAAGAAAGCAACATACAATGGAGTATTACTCAGCTGTAAAGAAAAATAAACTTGAAGCCATTGTAGCTAACTGGATGCAAATTGAGGCTATACTCATAACTGAAATAAACCAGACCCACATATGTAAGTGTGATATTGTCTCCCTAGTGTAAGACCTCAGAAGAAGTAGAAAGTGAAAGGTCTAATACACATAGTTAAAGAGAAGGTAACAGAATTTAAGGATTAAATAATGAAGAGAGAGAAAGAGGAAAAGATAGGGAAGGGCAAAACCCATATATATATATAACATATGGCTAAGGCAATTGTCCTAAGAATTTCCATTAGGGTTTTAAAAATAGCAGGTAATATGTAGAAATCTCACCTAAAAGAAAATAAGAGACAAAAACAAAAAAAAATTTTTTGAAAGCATATGGTAATATTCAATCATATGTCCCATCTTGCATAAGTATATCTAATAATTTGAGCAACAGATTTGACAATAAAAACAGAAAATATTTCAATCATTGTTAATCAGCTATTTCTGCTTTGAAAATCTGTAATGTATTTATTGTTATATGCTTCTGTGTTTGTTTTTGTACTTGCTCATTTTGACTCTTCAAAATAAAATAACAGCAAAAAAAAACCCCCAAAATCAAAAAACAACAAAAGTGGTATGAGAAATTTAAAAAGAATAATAAAAAAGTTAAGTATGAACTGCTCCTTTCAAAATAGTATCACAGACTCCAGCCATCTCTAGGGAAGGCATGTGTGTGGGACTGACTGGTACCCACCAGATCCTCACTGCAGGCCCAGCGTATGAGTGGGACTGCCTTTTCATCAGACACATCCTCGTTTCATCCAGCATTCAGGCAAGGCATATGTGTGGAACTTCCCCCATTAGACAGACCCAGTATGGAGCCCTTTGACAGAACTTCCTGCAAAGAGACTAGAGGCAAGACCCACACAGCTGATCCAGGAGAAGGACATTTTTCCGAAATGCCACTGCAGGTTCTCTTCCAAGGAAGAAGCATGAAGAAGTGGAGCACAGCAGCCAGACACAAGCCACACACACCTGGATGGGTTTGAGCTTGGTAGATCTGGACCTTGCGTTAAGGTAATATCTGTACCAGAGCTCTACACCAAAGATCAGAAGACATTTGTTATACAAAATGACAAAGAGGAGGGACAAAATTCATTGTCAGGTCCCAATCCCACCCAGAACAAATGCAGGAGACAATAGCATAGAAGAAACTTCAAAGCACACATCTGGAATCTCTGAAATAATAGCATCTGAAGTAAAGAAACAATTGCAGAAAGGTATGAGGAGAATCAGATCAGAAATAATTTCTGAAGTAAAATAAAAAATGATAACTATAGTGAAATAATTACTAAGTGCTTCTAAGAAGGCACTGATTAAAAAATAGAGGATTAAAAATGATGGAATCTTTGAATGGACAATATAGGAAATAAATAGAATGCATGAAATACATTCAAAGTGATATTTAGAAAATTAAACTCAATCACAAGCTGCTAAAAATGTTTGAATGAAAATGAAAATAGACTTTCAGCCCTTGAAAACACCGTTGCAAATAGTGAAAAGGTAAGAAAAGATCATTTGAGTGTGTGGGAGAGCTGCTGCTCTTTCCTGTGCCTTCCAAGCCAGCTGCTTGAGAGAGACCTTTCTCTGCCTTCACTGGACCTCCCACACTCCTCCAGAGTAGCCCAAGACTGCGCTGCAAGTGAGAACATCCGCCGTGCTCTCGGTATTGCTCCAGATCAGCCCAACCTTAGGCACTGTGGGTGTGTGTTAGAGCTCCTGTGCTCTCCTGCACCCCCTGGAACAAGCCCAGGACCACCACGGGAGAGAGACCTTTCTTGTATTCTCCAGAGCTATCCTGCCCATTCACAGCCATCCCAAGCCCACCCAGTGAGTCAGACCTTGTGCCATTCTCTTGGGAGCCCCCCAGACCTGCCTAAGCCTAGGCCGGTGTGTGTGTGTGAGAGCTTCAGGACTCTCCTGACCCACCCCTCATATTTCTTCAGTCCCAGCCCAGGCCTGGGCTGAAAACTTACAGCTGAACTCTCTGCAGTGAGTCTAGGGTCAAAACCACACAGTTAATCCAGAAGCAGAACATCTTGCCAGGGGTGTACAGCAGGCTCACCACCAAGGAAAGAGCAGGAAGGAGCTAAGCACAGTGGCCAGACAAAAGCCAGGCACAACTAGATGAACAAGAACCTGGTATATCAGCAACTGAAATTTAGTAGACGCTAAGGTTACAACTACACCAACCCTCTATACCAAAAGTCAGTGGACAAAAGAGAAAGAGCAGAATGCAATCTCTGCGCTGTTATCCCTCAACAAATTGACTTAGTGGATGTATGCACAGTGTTCCATCCTACGACAGTTGAATATACATTCTTTTTCAGCTGCCTGTGGGACATTTTCTAAAATGGACCATATACTGGTCCAGAGGCTTTGCTTAAGTACATACAAGAAAACAGAAAATATCCCATTCATATTACCTGACAACAGTGCAATACAGCTGGAAATGAAGGAGACAAGAAAAGAGAAAAAGTTCATAAATACATGGAAATTAAACAACACCCTACTCAGAAATCAATGTCACAGATGAAATTAAACAAGAAATTCAACACGGTGTACAATTTAATGAAAATTAAAACACAACTTATTGGAATTTATGTGTTGTGATGAAAGCAGTCCTAAGGGAGAAAATTATAGCTGTGAATTTAATCATTAAGAAAATGCTATGGGAACAGAAAAACACCCTAATGTTGTACATCCAACATGCAGAAAAGGAAGTGCAAACAAAACCCAGAACCCAAAGATGGGAAGAAATCATAAAGTTTAGAGCAGAAATTAATTCAATTGAGATGAAGACAACAGTTCAAAAATTAATGAATCAAAAAGCTGGTTCGTTGAAAGATTAAATAAAATAGATAAGCCCCTGGGTATCCTCATCAAAAAGGGGAAAGAAAAAATTCAAATACAAGCAATAAGGAAGGAAAAGTGTGTAACGAACACAGACCCAGGAGAAATTCAGAAGATTAACAATAGATACTTTAAGAATCTTTACTCTCACAGAACAGAAGACACAGAAGAAATGGGTAGATTCCTACAAAGGTACAAATTACTCAAACTGAATCAAGAAGATATACCAACTCTCAATAACGAATAACAGCCAATGAAATAACAAATGTAATAAAAACCTACCAACAAACTAAATTCAAAGTTGTGATGGATTCACAGTTGAATGCTACAAGAAATTTATTGAAGATGTAAACCCTATACTCCTCAAAAACTTCAATGAGATTGAAAAGGAAGCAAAGCTCCCAAAATTGTTCCTAGAGGCAAGTATTATGCTGATACCAAAACCAGGGAAAGACTCAAAGAAAAAAGGGAATTATAGATGAATCACCCTCACGAACATAGAGGCAACAGTCTGTAATAAAATCCTATCAAATTTCTAAGACTCTCTCCACATGATGCACCTAGCCCAACCCGCCCTGAAACTTCACGGAGCCCCTACCCCCAGGCCCGTGGAGCAAGTGAGAATTTCTGAGACTTCCAGTCAAATCCACCTGAGCTCTACCTGGTGAATGTATGAGACAACTTTTGGTTTCCCTGTGTGCCTCCAGCAGAGAGCATGCTCCAGAGACCCTGCCCCCAAGACTTCTGAGCGAGCGAGAATTTCTGAGACTCTCAGGGACCCATCTACCCTTGCACAGCCTACTCTGCACCTCCCCAGAATCCCTGCCACCAAGCCCACCTAGCAAGTGAGAATTTCTATGACTCTTCCAGCTCCTGATCCAGCCCAGATCAGCCAGGTGAGTGTGTGGGAGAGCTTTGGGTCTCTTCGGTGCTCCCTGGGCCAGGGGCACAACACAGGTGAACCACTGGCACACAGTTGTGCCAGAAGGGCTGCAGCAAAAAAGAGCTGAATACAACAACGAGATCGAGGCCAGGCATAACTGCATAATCTCAAACTTAATACATCAGCACCCGAATCTCATTACATGGTAAGGTAACTGCACCAAAGCTCTTCAGGTAACCGAAGCATACAGAATGCCAAATAACTTCAACCCAACTAAAAGCACACTGGGACATATAATAGTCAAGATCCCAGAAATCTAACACAAGAACTGCTAACACAAGAACTGAAAGCTGCTAGAGAAAAGAAGCAGTTCACATTCAAATAAAAACCCATCAGAATTACAGCTGTCTTCTTTTCACAAACCATAAAGGCAAAGAGAGCATGGAGCAGAGGACTTTAAGTCCTCTATGAAAATGAATTCCAGCCCACAGTGCTATACCCTGCAAAACTCTCTTTCAAGTTTGATGGAGAAATGAAATACTTCCACAACCAACAACTAAAGAATTTTATGATGACAAAGAAATCCCTACACAGGCTACTGAGAGATATTCTAGAGAGGGACCACAATAACTAGAATTCCATGAATGAGAACAGAAGGAACTCACTAAACAGGGCAAACACTTAAACACAGGAGAAAAAGGGGTAAACAACAGCAGGTAAATAACATGAAGATCATAAGTCAACACATTTCAATTATAGCCATCAATGCAAATGGACTTGATTCACTAATTAAGAGAAATACACTGGCACAGTGGATGAGGACATAAAACCCAAAAATATACTGTACACAAGAAAAACACTACTCAAAAAGACATTCATAGGCCTAAAGTCAAAAGAAAGAAAGCAATACTATATTCCCCAGCACCTCAGAAAAAAGCAAGAGTAACTTGTTTTCTCAATCAGTCTCAACTTCAAATCAAGAATGATCAAACAAAATAAAGAAGGTCACTATATAGTGGTTAGGGGAAAAATTCAAGAGGAAGAGGTAACACTTACAAATATCTGTGCACCAAACAGGGAGTACCCAATAGTATAAGACAATAATGGACATGAAAAATCTAATATCCAATACTAAAATCTGAACAGGAGACCAAACACACACTTATCTCAAAAACATAGGTCAACCAGAAAAAATAAATAGCAAAAAAGTAGCAGAACTCAATGAGAGCTTGGAACAAACGGACCTGGTGGATATATACAGAGTATTCTACCAACCACAGCTGAATACACCTTTTTTTCAGCTGCACATGGGTCATTTTCTAAAATGGATCGTATACAAGTCCATAGGTCATGCTTGAGTATATGCAAGAAAACACAAATTGTCTCATGCATATCATCTGACCACAGTGCAATGAAACTAGAAATAAAGGGCAAAAGAAACGGTAAAAAGCCGCTGATTACATGGAAATTAAACAATACCCTACTCAGCAATCAGTGGGTGACAGATGAAGTTAAAAAAGAAATTCAACAATATCTACAATTCAATGAAAATTGAACCACAACTTATCAGAATTTATGGGATGCGAAGAAAGCAATTCTCAAAGCCCCTAGCTAACCTCATCACAAAGAGGAAAGAAAAAATTCAACAAATAAGGAATGAAAAGGGTGAAATCATTGCAGACCGAGTGAAAATTCAGAAGATTATCAATAGTTATTTTGAGAATCTTTACATTCACACAAAAGAAGACACAGAAGAAATGGACAGATTCCTCAAAAGTTACAAATTAGCAAAACTGAATCAAGAAAATGTAACAATGCTCAATAACCTAATAATAGCCAATGAGATATAAAATGTAATAAATCAAATTGGAGAAACTGAAGGGCTGTTTCCAGACCTTGCAGCCCTTCAATTTCTCCAATTTTGTTCAGCAAACTTAGGTTTTTAACGATGCAGAAGAGAAGCTGATTATTACCCTGCAACATATGAAGTTCAGTTTACCCTAACCATCTGACTAAATTCTTTTTAGTTGTAGTTATACCTTTCTATTTGTATTTCTTTCTTTGAGCTCTTATACTAGGGTGACTATATGATATTGGCACATGTGTGTCTGGTTTATCTCACTTATGAGTATATGTTCAAGTGGCATTCACTTAAATATAAATGCTTCAAGTTTATCATTCTTTATAGCTCCATTATATAGAAATACCACATCTTTTTCAACCATTCCCCATGTGATGGTTATTTTGGTTGTTTCCAAAATTTTGCTATCACAAATTGTGCTGCTATAAACATAAGTACACATATATCACTATGATATGATGTTCTCAGTTCCTCTGGCTAAATTCCCAGCAGGGCTACAGCTGGCTTGAATGGGATTTCCAGTCGTAGGTTTGTGAGGAGTCTCCACACTGATCTCCACAATGATTGCACCAGTCTACATTCCCACTAGCAATGGAGAAGGGTTCCCTTTTCCCCACATATTTTTCCAGCATTTGTTGTTGGTTAATTTCTTTATGATAGCCATTCTTTCTGGAGTGAGATTGTATCTCAGTGTTCCTTTAACTTGCATTTCATGGATGGCTAGTGATGTGGAGCATTTTTATATATATTTATTCGCTTCTTTAATTTCATCCTCTGAGAAGTGTGCTTTTATCTCAGATGCCTATTTCTGGATAGGGTCTTTAAATTTGAGGGCCCTAATGTATCTTAGTTCTTATAAATTCTAGAGACTAGGCCTTTGTCTGAGTACTTATTAAGATTTTTTCGAAATTTGTACATTGTCTCTTCACTTTGTTGATTATTTGTTTTGAAATAAAAAAATCTTCTCTGTAAGAGTTGATCCTAGGTGCTAATTCTTTCAAGTGTTTCCTGTGTGAATACATGTTTGATCATGAACCCTCTGCCTAGCCCTATATCTTCCTCCCACTTTCTCTTCCAGGAGATTGTGTGTTTCTGTTTTAATATTTAGATCTTCTATCCATTTAGACTTTAGCTTAGTGCATGGTTATAGACCTGGATCCAGTTTTAGTCTTTCACACATAGAAAGCCAATTTTTCCACCACAATTTGTTAAAGAGGCTATCTTTCTTCCAGTAAGCGCATTTGGCCTTTTGTCAAAGATCAGGTGGGTGAGTGTATTCACAGAAGGATCTGCATCTTCTAATCTATTTCAGTGTTTTCAGGTCTATTCATTGCCAATGCCATACTGACTTTATCACAGTAGTTTGTAGTATAATTTTGTTCAGTCCTGTGGGTCAGTCAATGAGGGTTACCTGGGAGAGGAGCGGGGAATGAAGGAGGGGACAAAGGACAGGAGATGTGAGAAATGGAGACAAGATAGGATTCTGATCAAGTCTCATTTATTCAAGGAAGTGACACGGCTTTTATAGCAGGGGGAGAGGAAGTCAGCATCACCCATGACGCAGGCGTAGTAAGGCAATCTTATAAACTAGAGGCACTCATGTGATCCGCTGGGGGGAGTATGCAGCAGGAAGTCCTGAAGTGGCAACTTTGCATGAAGAGAAACCTATTTCCATAAGAAAATGGAGGCTCCGGGGCTATTGTGCCTCCCACAGAATTTCAAGTCAGGAATTGTGATGCATCCTGTCTTGTCTTTGGTGGCCAGATTGCCTTTGCTATTCTAGAACTTTTCTGGTTCCAAATAAATTTTAGGAACAAGTTCTCTAAGTGTGGGAGGTATGTTGGTGGCAGTTTGATAGGGATTATGTGAAATCTGTACAACAATTTTGAAGTATAACCATATTTATGAAGTTGATTCTTCCTATCCAGGAGCAAGGAATATCTTTCCATTTTCTGAAATCCTCTATGAACTCTTTTCTTAGGGTACTATAATTTTCCATGAGAAGATCTTTGACTTCCTTGATTTAGTGATTTCTGGAGGACTGCTTCCTTTTCAATTTTATTGAAGAGGTTAAGGAGTGTAGAGATTATATCTTCTATAAATTTCTTGTATAATTCAGCTGTGAATCCATCAGACCCTAGCCTTTCAAGGTCAGTGAAGACTCAGGACATAGGAGAACATGCAATGTAAAATCATGGAACCCAGTTGTGCTCCAAGTTTTCTCATCAAGGAGATTATGGAGCCACAGTGGAATGGCATCAATGATCTATATTGTGCCTAAGGAGAGTCACGTGGAGAGAAAACTTTCACTCAGGCTTTCTCAGAGAGCAAACTCGTGAGGCAATGGCCATGACTCACCCACATGACTGACACTGACAAAGGATCTACAAAGTGAGGTACAGGGTTACAGAATAAACCCTGAGGGGACTTCACTGTCCTCATCAGATACAAAAGTTACATTTTTTGTTATCTAGGTCTTGCTTTAGTTCGGTCTTAAACATCCAGCAGAAAAGCATGAAAGCGAGGTATTTAAAATAAGGCCATAGGGCTGGGGAGATGGCTCAGTAGAATAAGCACTTCTATGGCAAGTGCAAGGACCTGGGTTCAATCCCCAGTTCTGCCAAAAAAAAAAAAAAAGAAACCCAATTGAAGGAGGGGCAAACTAAAATAAGGCCACAATAATAAGCTGAGCTGTAAATGGCTGTAGTGAACAACTTCTTCGGACAACACACTATTATTATGGACTGCTGGACTGTGTTGGCTCAATTCAAGCATGTATAATAATTGAATGATAATAGAATACCCATCTCTGACAGGAATAAACAAAAAAAGGGGATACGTACAAGAACCTTTCTGTGTTTTTATAAACACTACAGTTAGGATAAATATGTAATACTTTTACGTAATTCTATGTGAGAAAGATTTGCACTAATATTGTTTGGACAGGACTTCCTGTCTGCTTCTTGTACTATGGATATCCACTAGGAAGATAACATTGTAAAAAATATTAACTGTTGAAACTATACTAAAATTGAGCTTTAAAAAAAAGATAGGTGTATAGCTACATTCTCTTAATTCATTGATTAGAGGCATCTGCTCTAATAGGTTTTGTAAATAGAATATCACATATGCATCTTGTACAACAAAAAACCACTATGAAAACAATATGCAATATATTAATTATTGAATCTGTTGCACTAATTTTATTTGAAACTGTCTAATTTCTATTTGTTCTTCAATAAAATAAAATAATAAAATAAAATAAAGATAAAATCCTACCAAATAGATTACAGGAAATCATCAAGAACTTTATATACCATAACCAGGCAGGATTCATCTCAGGGATGCAAGGATGCTTCAATATATGCAAATCTAAAAACCACATGATCTTCTCAATTCATGCAGAAAAGGCTTTTGACAAAGTCCAACACTCATTTATGTTCAAAGTTTTACAGAATATTTGAATAGATGGCTTCTACTTCAGTCTGAGAAAAGCAATATTGACAATTCAATGAGGAAAACCTGAAATCCTTTACTCTCAGATTTGGTACAAGACAAGGATGCTTCTTTCACCTCTCCTATTCCATATGTTTATGGAATCATTAGTCACTAGTGCCATTAGACAAAAGAGAGAAATAAAAGAATAAGAATAGGTAAAGAAAAATTATATTATCACTATTTGCAGATGACATGATTCTTTACTTGGAAGACCTAAAAATCTCCACCAAGAAGCTGCGAGAATTGATACACAAATTCAGTAGCATAGCAGGATACAAAGTCAATACACAAAAGTCAGTGGCATTCCTCTATATAGACAATAAACACACTGAGAGGGAAATTAGGGAAACAATATCTTTTAAAATAGCACCAAGTGAAATGAAATACTGTTGAATTAATCAAACTAAAGAAGTCAAAAAACTTTTTAAGTAAAATTACAGTAATCTGAAAAAAAGAGATCATAGAGGATTTAAGAAAATGGAAAGATACTTCCTGCTCCTTGGTAGGAGGAACCAACATTGTGACTATGGACATTCTCACAAAATTGTTGTGCAGATTTAATGCAACCCCTATCGAACTAAAAATTAGCATACCTTAAAGATCTAGAGACATCATTCCTAAAATTTATTTGGAACCAGAAAAGATGTACAATAGCAAAAGCTCTCCTGGGCAACAAAGACAAGACAGGAATTAGTACAATTCCTGCTTTGAAATTATACAAAAAACCTAGTGTAATGAAATCAGTATGGTACTGGCAATCCATCCCTGGTTCCACATGCTGTGCTGGCCCCTCCTTCACGTGTGCCAAGCCCATGATGAAATCTGGAAGTGGTGGCACGTGCCTGTAATCCCAGCATGAGGGAGGCAAAAAGCAGGAGGCTCACAATGAATGTAGGCTGCATAGTAAGACCCTGCACTGAAAAAAGAAATGATCTGAGTATCAGTCGAATACATGAGAAAACCCAGAAGTCTCTAGGAACACACTCAGCCACCTTATTTTCAACAAAGTGGCCAAGCATGGTTACAGGAAGAAAGTTAGCCTCTTTGACAAATGGTGCTGGAAAAATTGGCTCTCTACATGTCCAAAACTAAAACTTGACCCAGTTCTATCACCAGTTGCACAGATATCACTTAAAAAAATTAAAAGCTGGGTCATCCTCTTATTGAGAAGTTTTACGTGTCAAAGAAATTACCAACAAAGTCAATAGGCAACCCACAGATTTGGAAAATATTTTGACAAATAAGCACTCAGACAAAGATCTGCTCTCTAGGATATTTGAGGAACTCAACAACATTGGAGCCCCAAAATTTAAAGACTCATCCAGAAATGGGCAATTGATATGAACACACACTTTTCAGAGGACGAAATTAAAGTAGCAAATACATATATCCAAAAATGCTCCATTTAGATAGCCATCTGTGAAATGCATTAAAACAACACTGAGATACCATCTCACTCACAAAGAATGGCGATCATAAAGAAATCAATAGCAACAAATGTTTGTGAGGGTGTGGGTAAAAGGGATCCCTTCTCCACTGCTGGTGTGAAAGTAGACTGGTTCAACCATTATGGAAATCAGTATGGAGACTCCTTAAAAATGTTGCCCTAGAAAACCCATTCATACCAGCTATCCCTCTACTGTGAATTTTTCCAGAGGAATCGAAAATGTCATATGATAGTGATATATGTGTACCTCTTTTATTAGCAGCACAATTGTTGATAGCCAAATCTTGTAACCAACAAGATGCCAATCACCTGTAGAATGGATGAAAATATGTGGTATTTTTATTTTATTTTATTTTTTAATTTATTTATTTTATTGAAGTACAAATATCAATCAGACAGTTTTAAGACACCTTAACAACACAGATTTGATAAATTAATACATTGCAAACTGTTTTCATACTGCTTTGGTATCATACAAGTGCATACATGATATACTTACAGACGTTATTATAGCAGATGTCTCTTATCAGTAAATTAAGAGTGTAGCTGTTTACTTATCTTATTTTCTATACCTGAATTATATCAAAAATTCAGTAATTATTTTCCTAGTAGATGACCATAGTACAAGAAGCCGACATAATATCCTGTCCAACCACCATCAATGCAAATCGTGCCTCTCATAGGATTATGTAGAAGCACAGTGTTATCTATCCCAACTGTACTGTCTATACACACACATCATGAATTTTTCTTTCTATACCCCTTCCTTTGTCTACACCTGACAAACATGGGCACTCCATTGTCATTCAACTAACTTAGGTGCTTGAACTCGACAATACAATCCAACACAGTCCAGCATTCCACAACAATAGTGAGTTATTCAAAGAAGTAGTTGACCATAGCCATTTACAGCTCAGCTTAATATTATGGCCCCACGGTGTATACTTCATTTTTATACTTTTCTGCTGGATGGTTAAGGCCTAGATAGAGCAAGACTTATATATCAACACATGTACTTTATGTTTCTTATGTGGTCAGTGAAGTCCCCTCAGGGTTTATCTTGCAGTCCTGTACCTTATTCTGAAGATCCTTTGTCTGTGTCATCCATGTGGATGACTCATAGCCAATGCTTGACCAGTTCGCTCTCTGTGAGAGCCTGAGAGAAACTTTTCTCTCCATGTGACTCTCCGCAGGCACACTATGGAACTTCAATCTCTTTCCTCTGTGGCTCCATAATCTCCTTGTTCAGAAAATTTGGAGCTCACCTGAGTTTCATGATGTTGCGCTACAGGTTCCCTATGTCCTGAGTCTTTGCTGACCTTGAAAGGCTAGAGCCAAAATGTTGGCTAGCCTTGTGGCTCTTCTATTTCTCCAACTCTGATTTGTGAACTTAAGTTGTTAACCATCCAGAAGAAAAGCTGATTAGTATCCTGCAGCATATGCCATTCAATTTGCGTTATCTGACTCAACTGATTTTAGTTATTGTTGTATGCTTCCTTTTGTATTTGTGCTTTTCGCTTGTTATACTAGGGAGACCATATGATATTTACACATTTGTGTCTGGTTTATTTCACTTATGAATATATGTTGGAGTGACATCCACTTCAGTATAAATGCTTCAAGCTTATCATTCTTAATGGCTGAGTAATACTCCATTATATAGAAATACCACATCTTTTTCAACCATTCCTCTTGTGATGGACGTCTTGGTTGTTTCCAAGATTTTGCTATGACACATTGTGCTGCTACAATGTTTTCAGATCCTTTGGGAAAATTCCCAGTAGGGGGATAGCCGGCTTGAATGGGATTTCTAGTCCTACTGTTTTGAGGAGTCTCCACACTGACCTCCACAATGGTTGTACCAGTCTACATTCCCACCAGCAGTGGAGAAGTGTTGCCTTTTCTCAACAACCTCTACAACATCTGTTGTTGGTGGATTTCCTTATGATAGCCATTCTTTCTGGAGTGGGATGGTATCTCGGTGTTGTTCTTTTTGCATTTCACGAATGGCTAGCAATGTGGAGCATTTTTTCATATATTTATTCGCTTCTTTAATTTCGTCCTCTGAGAAGTGTGTATTCATCTCAGATGCCCATTTATGAATTGGGTCTTTAAATTTGAGGGTCCTGTTATATCTTAGTTCTTTATATATTCTAGACAGTAGTCCTCTGTCTGATTGCTTATTAGCTAGGATTTTTTCAAAGTTTGTGGGTTGTCTTTTCACTCTGTTGACAATTTCTTTTGACATGCAGAAGCTCCTTAAGAAGAGTTGATCCCAGTTGTTGATTCTTTCAAGTGTTTCCCGTGCGAATATATGTTTGTTCATGAACTGTTTACCTACCCCTATTTCTTCAAGAGTTCCTCCTACTTCCTCTTCCAGGAAATTGAGTGTTTATGTTTTAATGTTTAGATCTTTAATCCATTTTGACTTTAACTTAGTGCATGGTGATAGTGCTGGGTCAAGTTTTAGTTTTCAGCATGTAGAAAGCCATGTTTTCCAGCACCAATTGTTAAAGAGGCTATCTTTCTTCCAGTGAGCTTGTTTAGCCTCTTTGTCAAAGATCAGGTGGCTGAGTGTGATTGTAGATGCCTCTGCATCTTCTAATCTATTCCACTGATCCTCAGGCCTATTTTGTTGCCAGTACCATGTTGATTTTATCAAAGTGGCTTTGTAGTATAATTTCAAGTCAGGAATTGTGATGCCTCTTGCCTTGTCTTTATTGGCCTTTGCTGTTCTAGGTCGTTACGGTTGCCAATAAATTTTAGGAATGATTTCTCTATGTCTGGGAGGTATGTTGGTGGCAGTTTGATGGGGATTGAATTAAATCTGTACAGCAATTTTGGGAGTATGGCCATCTTCATGATTTTGGTTCTTCCTATTCAGAGGCATGGAATATCTTTCCATTTTCTGAAATCCTCTATAATGTCTTTTCTTAGGGTGTTGTAATTTTTCGTGAAAAGAGCTTTGACTTCCTTGGTTAAGTGAATCCCAAAGTATTTCATTTTTTGCAATGCTCTTGTAAAAGTTATTGTTTCCCTTTCAGTGTGCTTGTTATCTGTGTAGAGGAATGCTATTGACTTTTGAGTATTGATTTTGTATCCTGCTATGCTACCAAATTTCCATATCAATTCTAGTAGTTTCTTAGTAGAATTTTTTGGATCTTCCAAGTAAATTATCATGTCATATACAAACAGTGATAATTTAACTTCCTTAATTATTCTTTTCCATTTATTTCTCCCTCTTTTCTAATGGCTGTAACTAAGGATTCCAAGACTATATTGAATAGGAGGGGTGATAGAGGACTTCCTTGTCATGTACCTGACTTAAGAGTAAAAGATTTCAGTGTTTCCCCATTTTGGATTATATGATCTTTTGGGTTACCATAGATGGCTTTTAAAAGTTAAGATAGAGTCCATCTATTCCAATTTTCTGTAGGACCTTGAACATGAATGAGTGTTGGACTTTGTCAAAGGCTTTCTCTGCATCAATTGAGATGATGATGTGGTTTTTAGATTTCAGTCTATTAATATAGTGTAAAAAAAACCATTTATAGATTTTCAAATATTGAACCATCCTTGCATCCCTGGGATGAATCCTACGTGGTCATGTTGTATGATCTTCTTGATAATTAGCTGTATTCTATTTGCCAGGATTTCGTTGAGTATTTTTGCATCTATGTTCATGAAGGAGATTGGCCTGTAGTTCTCCTTTTTGGTTATGTCTTTCCCTGGTTTTGGAATCAGTATTATAGTTGCTTCCAAAAATGATTTTGGGAGGACTTTTTCCTTTTCAACTTCATTGAAGAGTTTGTGGAGTGTGGGAATTATATCTTCTATAAATTTCTTGTACAATTCAGCTGTGAATCCATCAGGACCTGGACTTTTCTTTGTCAGTAGGCTTTTTATTACGTTTCGAATTTCGTTGGCTGTTACCGGCTTATTGAGAGTTGTTATATCTTCTTGGTTTGGTTTTCGTAATTTGTACCTTTCTAGGAATCTGTCCATTTCTTTTGTGTCTTCTCTTCTGTGATCGTAAAGGTTCTCGAAGTAACTACTGATAATCTTCTGAATTTCCACTGGGTCTGTGGTGATTTCACCCTTTTCATTCCTTATGGCTTGTACTTGAATTTTCTTTTGCCTCTCTTTGATGTGGTTGGCAAGAGGCTTATCAACTTTACTTAGTTTTTTCAAAGAACCAAATTTTTTGATTTGTGGATTCTTTGAACTGTTTTCTTCATCTCAACTGAGTTAATTTCTGCTCTAATCTTTATGATTTCTTCCCGTCTTTGCGCTCTGGGTTTTGTTTGCTCTTCTTTTTCTAGTTGTAGGAGGTGCAACATTAGCGTACTAATTTGTTCCCTTTCTGTTTTCTTAATGTGTGAGTTCATAGCTATTATTTTCCCTCTAAGAACTGCTTTCATCGCATCCCATAAATTCCGGTAAGTTGTACTTGAATTTTCATTGAATTGTAGATATTGTTGAATTTCTTGTTGAATTTCATCTGCAACCCATTGATTGCTGAGTAGGGTGTTGTTTAGTTTCTTTGAGTTTAGTGGGATTTTCTGGTTTCTTTGGTCATTTATTTCCAGTTTCATTTCATTATGGTTAGATAGTATGCAAGGGATAATTTCTATTTTGTTGCATATACTTAGGCATGACCTCTGGACTAGTATGTGGTCTATTTTGGGAAATGACCCGTGTCCAGCTGAAAAAAATGTGTATTCAGCTTTGGTTGTGTGCAAAACTCTGTATATGTCCACCACGTCTATTTGTTCCAAGCTCTGGTTCAGTTCTGCTACTTCCTTGCTAATTTTTTTGTCTGGTTGACTTATCTTTTTGATATAAGGGTGTGTTAAGGTCTCCTGTTAAGATTGTGTTCTTAGACATTAGGTTTTTCGTGTCCCTTAAGATTTGTCTTACATAGTTGGGTGCTCCTGTGTTTCGTGCATAAATATTTATGAGTGTTACTTTTTGCTCTTGAATTTTTCCCCTGACTTATGTATAGTGGCCTTCTTTGTGTCATTTGATCCTTCTTGGCTTGAAGTTGAGACTGCCTGAGAACAGAATTGCTACTCCTGCTTTTTTCTGAGGTGCTGGGGCATGTAGTATTGTTTTCCATCCTTTGAGTTTGAACCTATGAATGTCCTTTTGAGTTAAGTGTGTTCCTTGCATACAGCATATTGTGGGATTTTTGTTTCCTAATCCACTGTGCCTGTCTATTTCTCTTAATTGGAGAATTAAGTCTGTTTTGATTGATTGTTATGATTGAAATGTGTTGACTTATGTTTCTCATGATATTTACCTAGTGTTGTTTATTCCTTTGTAACCTGTGTTTAATTGTCTGTCCTGTTTAGTGGGTTCCTGCCATTTCATTCATTGAGTTCTGGTCGTTGTGGTCTCTCTCTAGAACATCTTTCAGTAGCCTGTGAAGGGATGGCTGTCATCATGAAATTCTTTAGTTGTTCTTTGTCGTGGAAGTATTTCACTTCTCCATCAACCTTGAAAGAGTGTTTTCAGGGTATAATAGTCTGGGCTGGAATTTGTTTTCGTGTAGGACTTGAAGAACTCTGTTCCATGCTCTCTTTGCCTTCATTGTTTGTGTAGAGAAGTGGACTGTAATTCTGATGGGTTTTCCTTTGAATGTGAGCTCCTTCTTCTCTCTCTCACAGCTTTCTGTATATTATTTTTGTGTTGGATTTCAGGGATCTTAACTATTATATGTCTCGGTGTATTTCCACTTGGGTTGAAGTTATTTGGTGTTCTGTATACTTTGGTGACCTGAATGTTGGATTGTTTCCTCATATTTTGGAAGTTTTCTGCGATTACTTCTCCCCAAATTCTTTTTATGTCATTTGTATTGACTCCTTCATTCTTGTTGATACCAATTATTCTCACATTGTTCATCCTGGCGTCATCTTGCAGGTGATGGATTATTTTTCCTGCATTCTCATTGTTTTTAAGAGATCCTTTTTCACCTTTTCACTAGCTGCTCCAGCATCTTCAAGATTTGAAACTCTGTCTTCGCTTTCACTCAGACAGTTTTGTAGACTCGTGGTTGTTATGTTTAGTTCTTCTATATCTCTTTGACTGTGTTTCATGTGTTCTATTTCTTTTCTGTATTGCTCATTCAAGGAATTCATCATATATCTGATCTCCTCAATTTTTTATCCATGTCTTCTTTAGAGGTAGTTATTAATTCTTTTTCTGCTGTGATTCTTCCAAGTTGGATTTCCTCTGTATATTTCTGGGCTTGTTTCGGTATTTCAGATACTATGACTTCAAAAAGTTCTTTTTTGATTTCAGACCTTATTTTTGCTTTGAGTTCCTCATGATCTTTCTGTTGTTGTTTCTTTCCTTCTGATGCTGTTAATTCATATATATCAGCTGGAAGAGTGCTCTCTGCACTTGTTCTGGGTGAGCATAGTTTTTCCACCCAATATTTCTGGAATTCATTCTTTATTTCAGATACTATGTATTCTGATATTTCTTTTTTAATTTGGGGAATTACTTCTCGTTTTATTTCCTCTATATCTTTCTGCTGTTGTTTCTTCACTGCTGTATCTGTTAATTCATTCATTGCAGCTGAGCTAGTGTCCTCTGCCCTTCCTGATGGACTCGACGTATGGTATTGCATTTTTTCCCTTCTTTGTCATTTTGTATAGTACTGACCTATGACCTTTGGTGTAGAGCTTTGGTGCAGCTATAACCTCAGTTTGTTATGAGATTCGGGTGCCAGTCTATTAAGTTTGAGATTTTTGAGGTATGCCTAACCTGGATCTAGCTGTTGTGTTCAGTTCCGTTTTTGTTGCAGCTCCTTGGTTCCCCTTTGTTGGTTCCCAGGGTCAGTACTCCTGTGTCATTCAGGTTGTTCCCCAGGCGCACGGGCCTGGGCTTTGGTGGGTCTTCTGGGCTCAGAAAAGGATAGTGGATGATCTTTTTCACTGAGTAGGCTGTACTGGGTTGGCCAGCCTGTGCTGGGTCCAGGTCTACGGGCCATAACTCGAGAAGGCTGGGAAAGGTCCTTCTGGTGCAGTAGGCCTGGAGCCCTCACTCACAGGCCAGGCTGTGCTGGGTTTCGGTCCATGGTGTGGGACCGCGGATAGCTGATAAATGTCCCTCCGGCATGGCAGGCTTGGAGTTCTCACTCCAGGCAGACCTGCACTGGCTCTGGGGCTGTGGGGTGGGACCGGTAATCACCTGGAAATGTTTCTCTGGCACAGTGTGCCTGGAGCTCTCACCGGGATATGGTGGGTGGGTGGGCAGGGAATCCCTGGGAAATGTCTCTCGGGACAGCAAGCCTGGAGTTCTACACTCACTGATCTTTGATGCCCAGAGAATTGGGAAAATTCCCACTCGTTCAACAGGCTTTAGGGCAGGGTATCCGGGGAGGTGTTGGTGAGTGGGTCCTGGGGTTTCAGGCCAGTCACTGCCTTGGAGGGCTTGGGGCAGGGATCCAGGTAGCGTGCATGGGAAGAAGCCAATGGCTTTCCCTTACACTCACCATACTCTCACTGATCTTGGAAGCCTGGTGAGTCGTGCAAATTCCCACTTGCTATGAGAGCTTGGGGCGGGACCCAGGAGGCCACTGGCGTTAGCCGCTGTCTCAGCCAAGTCTCTGGCTGGGTGGCGTGGGCAGGATCATGTAGGCTGCTGGCGTGGGTCTCACTGTCTCTGCCGTTCTCTAGTGCTGAGCGGACATGGGAGGGACTGAGCTATGTGGTATTTTTATGCAATAGTTTATTGTGTATTCCTGAACCATAAAGAATGATATCAGAAGTGGATATCACTTGAAAATATACTCATACGTGAAAGAAAACAGACCTACATATGTTAATATCATATAATACCCTTAGGATAACAAAAAAGAAGAAATACAAATAGAAAGGTACAACACATTTAAAAGAATGCATAAAATTGAGTATTAGACAATGGAAAGAGGGCAAGGAAAAAAGCTACGAAACATGACCGGGCAAAGTCATATCTTTGCGTGTACAAGATGAGTAAGGCAATGATCCTGAAAACTATCAGTAGATTATTGAAACTAGCAGTTACTTGGTGGGATTCTCACCATGAAAAACTATATATGCTGATACCTGTGAACTGAGTGACTATGTAGAAGAGAGCAATGTGTAGTAGTGGTGACATGCTTGAAATACCTGGCATTCTTTTCTTCTAAATATGTAGTACTTTTCATGATATACGAAAGTTGGCCAGACTGTATCTCTTGAATATTTTTTTTAAAGGTAATTAATGCAAAAAAGAGTGAAGAAAAATTGACACAGGACTATCCTGTTACAATGTTGTATGTGGTTAGATTTCTATATTACTGTGTAAAAATTTGTGAATATTCATTGATTTTTGCAAATATTTTTTATTTTTTAATTCTTTTTCCTTACTCAGTAGAGACTTAATGTTTAACATCCCAATACTTGTTGGAAAATACATGCTCTGTCTTACGCCTAAGATGTTTAGTATTCAGACAGAAAGTGCGGTTAAATCCACCTGCATATATTATAGAGCAATAATAAGCTTCTCTTCTGGAGGGTTAACAGCCTAAATTTTCAGATCAAAAATCAGAGAGAAAGAAGGGTCCAAGGACAGGCAAAATTTTTGCCCTACGTTTTCAAGGTCAGTGAGGATTCAGGACATAAAAGACCCTGTGCTACAACATCATGTAACTCAGTTTTGTCCCAAATTTTCTGATCAAGGATATTATTAGGTCACAGAGGAATGTGATTGATGATGTATTGTGTGCCTAAGGAGAGTCATATGGAGAAAAAACATTATTTGAGATTTTCATTGAGAGTAAATTGGTCAAGCAATGACTGAGACTTATCCACATGGCTGACACTGACAAAGGATCTACAAAATGTGATACAGGGTTTCGGGATACATCCCAAGGGTACTTGACTGACATTGTCAGATACAAAAGTTACATTTCTTGTTATATAGGGCTTGCTTTATCCTGTTCTTAACCATCAAGGAGAAAATTGTAGAAATGTGGTATGAAAAGTGAAGGCATGTTAATATGCTGAGCTGTGAAATGGTCAAGTCATCATATTCAGACATTGCTAATCCTGTAAATGGCCCACTACTATTGTGGACTAATGGACTATATTGGAACATTTTGCTTTATTCATGCACATACAATATTTGGATGGCAATTGAATAACCATATATGACAAAACTAATGAAAAAAGGTGATATAAATCAAGTACCGTTTTGTAGCTCTTTGTACAAAATAGGATAGATATATAGCTACTTTCTCTTATTTCTGTAAGAAAAAAGATTTAAACATCTGCATCTTGTATTATGAATAACCACTACAAAGCCAATAGTATGTAATGCATTAATTGTTGTAACTCTCCTTCCAACCTGTTTTGTAAGTGACAAATGTTTTTCTCAATAAAATTAATAAAAACTACAGAAGATCAATTAAGAATAACTAGGTTACAGGAATGATAATTCAACATCTTAAAAATGATGCAAAGATGAACAATGTAATACTAACAGTTATTAATGAGAAAGGAGGAATCAACACAACTGATATAAAAATAATTTGGTCAGAATTAGTAGCACAATATTTCCCAAATATGGGCTATCTGACGTTCAGGTAACAGAAGCATACAGAACTCCAAATAACATTAACTCAAGTAAAAACACAGACATATAACAATCAAGAACTCAGAAATTCAGCATAAGAACAGTATATTAAAAGCGATTATAGAGGAAAAAAAAGAAACCAAAAACGATTTCCTTTAAAGGAAAATCCATCAGAATAATGGCAGAATTCTCTTCACAAAACATCAAGGCAAGAAGAGCATGCAGCAAAGTAAAAGAAGTCTTGCAAGAAAACAAATTTCAACCCAGGATGACACTGCAAAAATCTCTTTCTAGTTTAATGGAAGTGAAATACTTCTGTGTCAAAAACAGCTAAAGAATTTCATGATGACAAAGCCAGCCCTACATAGACTACTAAAAGATATTACAGAGAAGGATCAAAAGAACCAGAAGCCCATGAATGAGAATGGAATGATCCCCCCAAATAGGGCAAACAAACACATGAGAAAAAGAGGTACACAATAGTAGTCTTTCAATTATTCTTTTGCAGCAAAATATTTTCATCAGCATACTCAACAAATGCACTTCTCCTGCACCCTATGCATCATCATTCTGTTCAGGTTTACAGGGTGGATATCAGGGAAATTGCAGAGGCTCAGTCCCACAAGTGACAACTAGCCACCAATAAGGATCACAAACACTGTCCATGTCCACTAAATACTAGAACTTTGTGCCATATACTATCCCCAAACTGTTAGAAATGCTGGTCACATATTTGCCATTCCAGTATTTTTGTTATATTTTATTCTTAGTAAAGCTTTACTATCATGGAAACTTTTTTTAGTCAATTTTTTTATATATTTATCTAATTAAATACTATATGGGTCCTCTGAATTGAGCACAGATTTGTACATATGATACACTAGATTCTGGCTTCTTAGCTGGACTCATAATTTAATTTTAATTTTTGAATATTATTTTGAAATACTTAATTTTGAACTAACTAAAATTTAATTATTTTCTGAATATGTTTTTTGTGATTTATATTATTTCTTTGACTTACAGTCTACTTATAAGACATGGTATGATATTTTTTCCTATTATTAGAAATTTTAAAATGTATTTCCATTATCTTTATATTAGTTCTTCTATCTCTTACACACACACACACACACACACACACACACACACACAAACACACATGAAAAAATATATAACTTGACATAAGAATGATACTATTTTGTGGAAATATTCAATGATGTTTTAATGGGTTTACCCAATACAATTATATTTTACATAATCTCTGTAGCTACCATTTGTAGAGCTCTTTATTCTTTATCCAGGACCACATAACAACTTCTCTTGCCTTTTGGACTATGGTCTTTATTATTTTCTATATACTATGCCTGCAAGTATTAGAATACTTTGAGTTTGTATAACTTGAAAATATTTTACTTTTAGTTTTCAAAGGTGAGTTTGGTAAGTATAAGATTCAATAAGGACATATTTTTTTTTCAGTCCATGGAATAAGTAAATCTAGTTTCTTAACACTTGCTTTGTTCTTTTTTCTGGTGTGGAATAAGATGCTATTCAATTTTGTTCTTCCATAGCTGATATTTTTTTCTCTGTATTTTGTGTGTCTTGGTATGATTTTATTGATATTTCTTGTGTAAAATGTTCATTTTCCTCTGAAATGTGGTGCAATAATTTTAACTGAATTCAGAAATTTAAATATTTATTGCGTACCCCATTCTACTTTTAGAATTCTAATGATATGAATATAATTTTCTTGATTTTGGCACAAAGTGAACTTTTATATGACTGATATGGCTGATCTGTAAACTCTTTAAGTTTGTCAATACTTTTTTACAATATACAATCTGTTATTAATCTCATATTATGCATTCATTTCTGCCCTGAGATGGAATCTCACTTTTTTTTTTTTTGAACTACACATTGAACTCAGGCCCTTGAGCTTGCCAGGAAAGCACTTATTCCACTGCACCAGCTCTCTGGTTCCCTTGATGTTGTTTTAATTTGTATCTCTTAAAAGACCAATTACTTTGAATAATTTTTTATATATTCACTTGCTACTTGTATATCTTCCTTTGGGAAGTGTATACTCATTTCAGATGCACATTTTTGGATTGAGACTTTGAATTTGGAGCCCTGATTTTATAAAATTCATTATATATACTAGATAGATGAGCTTTATTTGAGGGACAGTCTGATATAATTTTCCTCAAATTTGTGGATTTTATTTTCACTCTGTTCGTGATTTCATTTTTACATCCAGACACGTTTCAAAAACAAAGAGATCCCAATTATTGCTTCTTTGAAGTATTCTCTGTACAGTTTAATTTTTGTTCACGAAATCTCTATCTACGCCCATGTCCTTAGGGTTTGATGCGTGAAGCATGTGGAGAGTCAGTTTATACCACACCATTTATTAAAGAGATCATTTTTGTTCCAGGGAACATAGTTGGTCCCTTTGTGAAACATACGGTGGATGAACGTGTCTGTAGTTGTGTTGACATCTTCTAAACTGTTCCATTGCTCCTCAAGTCTATTTTCTTTTTCCCAGTGCCATTCTGACTTTATCATCTTGTTTGCTGAAATCATGAAAGACCTAAATCTAAATGCAAAACTGCAAGAATCATAATCTTAAAATTTTAGAATCCCAATGTTGGGAATTCTGAAAGCCTAAATCACCAGAAACCACAATTTGTACAAGAAAAATGCCTTGTAATTAATACAAATTCTGGAGAATAGAAAAGTAGATATAAATGAGCTCATAGGCCTAAGTTTTTAAATTAAAATTTAGGAGGAGCTTGGGGTATGGCTTGAGAGGGTTCATCATCCTCTCTAATTGCTTGCTTGAATTCTCTTCCAGCTGCTTGATGTGAACAGCTTTCCCTGCACCTTTCAGTCTTGTTTCAGAGATTAAAACACACAAAAAATATAACTCTTTCCTGTCATTGTGGGTGTCATATATTTTCTTTCAAATACTCTTAACTATGTCTTTATGAACACAAATTGCTCATTACTTGATTGCAATGCACCTGTTTGTATATCTGAGTATTTATGGTAAAAAAAAAAAGTCATTATGGTCTATTTTACTGTGTACAGTGGCCCAGGATGCATTCTATACTATTTTCATATTGAAGAAATGAGTTCCTTTTAAAATGAACATAAAAATATTAAAATTATTATTTTTAATGCAAAGCCTCTGCATTAGTTCAGGACAGCCTTGAACTCATTATGTGATCTAGGCTGGCTGTAAACTCTTAGTCATCTTCCTAATTTAACTTACTGTGCACAGGCATAATAAATTATTCATTTATTTATTTTTAGGGGGGAAGTGGGGATTGAATTCAGGCCCTTGCGATTGCCAGGGATGTGCTTATCCCACTGAGCTATCTCTCCTTCCCAAAATTATTTTCTCATAGTTATATTTTTTATATTTTTTGATCTTTCAGAATTTTACACTTTGAAGATTATTAAGCCTTGAGGATTTTCACCTTTTAAATTTTCAACATTCAGGCTAATGGAATTGAAACTTAAACCTTTTCAGATTATGGCTGAAACCCATTGCTAAATATCATCATTGTTATTTTATTATTATTTCATTTTTATCTTCAATATTAAGGATCTTCACTTCTTTTGATTTATATCTGTTAACAGTCTAGGTTGAATATAAGTACCTCATGAATTTTGGTGACTGAATGATAAAATTAGAAGATAAGAAGACATTCATAGACGAGTGAATATTATTTGAATATGTTGAAGTTGGATGTTGTATTTCAGTGAAAATACTGCATTTGTATCCTTGAGAGGATTTCCATAATTGTGAAATATTATTGTGAGATATCTTGTAAAAAATAGGAGAGAGATTGATAAACGCATAATATCAATTGAAAAGTGGTATGGTTTCAAATGAAAAGCTTTCTCCTGAAGCTTATGCTCATAGAAGAGAATATGAACAGGAGCTCATAAATGCTTTAAGAATAACATTAAAGTATCAAAGGAAAAACAAATGAAGAAAATGGAGTAGGTGAAGTATGGCAAAGAGAATGTAGGCAGAAGATGAACAAAAGGAGAGGAGGAACAAGTAAAATAGAGAAAGACTTGTTTTCTGTTGGTTACATTGAGTTATATTTTTGATAGGAAATTAATGCATTTTATTGTATTGTTCATTGTTATGTTAATCTAGTTGCTCAGATTACCAGATATAGGCATATAAAATTGACTGAACTTTAACTGTTCATTTCAATTAAGTATTGGAAATTAGCAGTAAAATTATCTTAGGTATAATTTATATCTATATCTAATCTACATCAATATCATATACATAATCTATATCTATATCTATTTATCTATATAAAAATGTTAGCTAATATGTATTGTCCTTCTTTTCTCCTATCCCCCATTCCAGTTCTTTTCATTTGAATAGTTTTCCCCTATATGTATTCTACCCTTTGGATCTTATTTATTCTTTCAGTTACTTACATTAAGAAGATAATATGATGTTTGTACATGTGAGTCTGACTCATTTCACTTATGAGTATCATCTATAGTTACATTTATTTACCCATAAGAATATTGAGTTTATCTTTATAACTGAATAGTGCTCCATTGTATGAAAATCTCATGGCTTTTTATTCATTCCTCAGATCATGTCATTTGCATTCGTTCATAGATTTAGTTATTACTAATTGTGTTACTATAAATGCACCATATGTATATATTGCTGTGGTGTGATGTTTTTAATTTTTTTTGGCAAAATACCAAGAAGAGGAATGGCTGAATTGAATGGAACATCTAGTCCTCATGGATCCTTCGAGAAATGAAAATTGATTTTTATTTTTTAATGATTGTCTCTTATTTTGAAGAATAAAAACAAGAGCAAGAAAAAGAAAAGCAAAGATAGAAACAGGGCAACATATAGCAACATATATGTTGCAGATTTTCAAAACTAAAATAGCTGATTAACAATGATTGACATGTACTTTTATTATCAAATCTGTTGCTCAGAATAACAGACGTAGTTATGCCAGATGGAACATATGATTGAATATTTCCACATGCTTTCAAGAAATTTGAAATTTTTGTTCTCTCATTTTCTTTAATTACATTTTACAACAATTTTCTTTAAGGAGAGTATATTACTAATTGATATGATGGTAGAAATCCTACACATTTATTTTTATTTTTTATATTTTTTTTTGTATTTTAGAGAAAGGTCTACATGGTGTTCAGCCCTCATTGCTATATTGGACATGTAATGATCCGCCTGTTTACAGTCTCCCAAGAGCTGGGATTACAGGTGCCTGCCAAAACACCCAGTTTCAATTGCTGTCTCAGCATAATGGGGTGGTGGGTAGGGCTGGCACGGCAGGCCAGGGGATGGAACACCTGGCCTTTGCACCTGCTTGCAAGAGTTTTAATGGGCTGAGCTATTTAGCTGGCCTTAGAAATGGCACACATTTAGAAGATAATAAATGAGAGATATTTCCTTCTCTGTTTCTGTGTGTCTCTCTGTCTCTCTGTCTCTGTCTCTCCCTCTGTGTCTCTTTCTCTCTCTGTTTCTCTTTCTCTCTGTCTCTGTCTCTCTGTCTCTCTGTCTCTCTCTCTTTGTCTCATGGTACCAAATTGAACCCAGGACCCTGCACTTCTGAGCTGTCTGCTCAGCCCAAGTGAGAGATATTTCAATCATAGTTTTACTATTAGACATTGTTGCATTCAATGTAGTTGCTTGGTGCAAAGATACATCATGGAGAGATAGTAGTGTGAGATTTATACCCATTAACAGTTATTTTAAAAACTGATTGAAATTCCTAGAACAATTTTCTTAGCTCTCTGTGTATGCACATGTGTGGTTTTACCCCAACCTTATTTCCTATCTTTTCTCCTTTCTCACTTTTCTTTGTTTAATCCTTAAAATCTGTTACTTTTCCTTTGACAATGTCTATTATACCTTTCAGATTATATTTTTTCTTCTGTGTTTGTATTCTAGGGAGGCCATATGATATTTGCACATGTGGGTCTGGTTCAATTCACTTATGGGTATATACTAAAGTTGCATCCATTGCAGAACAGGCTTTTGACAAAGTCCAACACTCATTTATTTTCAAAGTCCTACAGAAAATTGGAATACAAAGCCTTTAACTCAATCTGATAAAAGCCATCTATGACAACTCAATGGCTAATATAATTCTAAATGGGAAAAAGATGAAGTTCAGATATGGTACAAGATGAGGATGTCCTCTATCGCTCCTTCTATTCAATATAGCTCTGGAATTATTAGCTAGAGCCATTAGAGAAGAGAGAGAAATAAAAGGAATAATAGCTAAAGACAGAGTTAAATTATCGCTATTTTCAGATGACATGATACTTTAATTGGAAGACCCAAAAAACTCCACCAAGTAGCTACTATAATTGATACACAAATTCAGTAGCACAGCTGGATACAAAGTCAATACCCAAAAGTCAATGGCATTCCTCTACAAAGATAACAAACACACTGAGAAGGAATTTAGAGAAACAATTCTATTAACGATAGCATTGCAGAAAATGAAATATCTTGGAATACATCTAACTAAAGAAGTCAAAGATCTTTTCATGAAAATTACAGTACCCTAAGAAATCAGATCGTAGAGGACTTGAGAAAATGGAAAGATATACCCTGTTCCTGGATAGGAAGAACCAACTTTGTGAAGATGGCCATACTCCCAAGATTGTTGCACAGATTCAATGCAATTCTTATCAAACTATCAACATACTTCCAGACCTAGAGAAATCATTCCCAAAATTAATTTGGGACCAGAAAAGACCTAGAATACCAAAGACAGTCCTGGCCAACAAAGACAAGCCAGGAGGCATTAAAATTCCTGACTTGAAATTATACTACAAAGCTACTGTGATAAAATAAGCAAAGTATTGGCAACAAAATAGATCTGAAGATCAATGGAATAGAGTAGAATAATGGAGAATCCTGTATGAACACACTCAACCACTTGATCTTCAACAAAGGGGCCAAACACGCTTGCTGGAAGAAAGATAGTCTCTTTAACAAATGGTGCTGGAGAAACTGTGTCTCCACATGCTGAAAACTAAAACTTGACCCAGGTTTATCACCATGCATTAAGGTAAAGTTAAAATGGATTAAATATCTAAACATTAAGACAGAAACTCTCAATCTCCTGGAAGAGAAATTAGGAGGAACTCTTGAAGACATAGGCATAGGCATTTCATGAATAAAAATGAAATCCCATGGGTAATACTTGAAAGAGTTAACAAATCATGCCACCTCACATTGAGAAGTTTTTGCACATCAAAAGAAATTACCAACAAAGTCAAAAGACAACCCACAAATTCTGAAATAATTCTAACTCATAAGCACTCTGACAAAGGTCTACTCTCTAGAATTTATAAAGAACTAAAAACAATTAGGGCCCCTAAATTTAAAGACCCAATCCAGAAATGGGCATCCTAGATGAATACACTCTTCTCAGAAGATGAAATTAAAGAAGCAAATAAGTATATGAAAAAAATGCTCCACATCAATAGTCATTCGTGAAATGCAAATTAGAACAACACTGAGATACCATCTCACCCCAGAAAGAATGGCTATCATTAAGAAATCACTAGACAAGGAATGTTGGAGAGGCTGTGGGGAAAAGGGAACACTTCTCACTGCTGGTGCAAATGTAGACTGGTTCAACCATTATGGAAATCAGTGTGGAGACTTCTTAAAAAACTTAGACTGGAAATCCCATTCAAGCCAGCTATCCCCCTATTGGGAATTTTCCTAGAAAAACTGCAAACGTCATACCATAGGGATATATGTGCACCTATGTTTATAGCAGCATAATTTGTGATAGCTAAATCTTGGAAAGAACCAAGATACACATCACATGAGGAATGGTTGAAAGAGATATGGTATTTTTATAGAATGGAGTATTACTCAGGTATAAAGAATGGTAAACTTGAAGCCTTCATATTTAAGTGGATGCTACTTGAAGGTACACTTACAAGCGAAATATACCGGCCTCACTTTTGCAAATATCGTCTATTGTCCCTAGTATAAGTACTCAAAAGAATTATACATAGTAAGGTATAACTCAGTTAAAAGGAAAGAGAGACTTGAGGACTGAACAATGAGGAGAGAGCAAGGGGAAAAGCTGGGAAACATGACAGGAGCAAAACCATTGATTTATTTGCACTAAATGGGTAAGGCAATGATCCTGAGAAACACCAGCAGATTTGTAAAATTAGCAGTTAATTTGTAGGATTCTCATCCTGACTAACTATATTTGCTGAAAACTGTGAGCCAAGCAACTACACTGAATTCAGCAATGTGTAATAGAAAGGTCACACTTGAAATGCCTGTCATTCTGGTCTTCTAAATATGTACTTCTTTTCATGACATACCAATTATTACTATGGTGTCCTTCAAATAGAAGTTTTTTTTAAGGGTAATGAATGAAAAATAACACACACACACACAAAATAAAAGTTACAGGACAGTCCTGCTACAATGCTGTATATGAATAGATTTCTAAATTTCTATGTAAATATATGTAAGTGTTCATACCTAAAAAAATAAAATAAAGTTTTATCCACTTAGATACGAAGCCTTCGACTTTGTTTTTCTTAAAAGCTGTATAATACTCCATTGTACAAAAACATCTCTTCTTTTTATTCATTCTTAGGTGATAGGTATTTTTGGATGCTCCCAACATTTAGCTATCACAAATTGTACGATTATAAACACGCGCACACATGTATCATTATGATATGCTGTTTTTAATTCCCTTGGGAAAACTCCTGGAGAGTGATAGCTGGATTGAATGGGAGTTCCAGTCTTAATTTTTGGAGGAGCCTCCACACCCATTTCCGTAATGACTGCAGCAGTCTACATTGCCCTTCCGCAGCCTCTCCAACATTTATTGTTGCTTGATTTCTTTATGATAGCCATTCTTTCTGGGGTGAGATGATATTTCAGTGTGGTATTAGCTGATATTTCTCGGATGAAATGTGGAGCATTTGTAAACATATTTATTTGCCTCTTGTATTTCTTGCTCTGGGAAGTTTTTATTCACCTCAGATACCCATTTTAGGGTTAGGTCTTTAAATTGTGTGTCCCTAATAGTTTTTAGTTCTTTATAAACTCTAGGTAAAAGACATTTCTCTCAGTGATTATTAGTTAAGATTTTTTTCCCAAATTTCTTAGTTGTCTTTTCACTGGGTTGGCAGTTTCTTTTGAGGTGCAGAAACTTTTCAATAAAAGACAGTTGCAGTTGTTACTTTTTTTCTAGTATTTCCTAGGCAGTTTGGTTTTTGCTCATCAAATGTTTGTTTAAAGCTATATCAAGATGTCAATCTTCTTTCTCTTCCAGGAGATTTACTATTTCTGTTCTAATGTTTAGATCTTTATTCCCTTTTGAATTTAGTTTAGGACACGGTGATTGAGTCATGTCCAATACTACTTTTCAGGATATAAAGAGCTGGTTTTTCAGCACCATTTGTGAAAGAGGCTGTCTTTCTCCCAGTGAACATGTTTGGCCCCTTTCTCAAAGATGAGATGGCTGAGTGTGTTTGTAGCTCTGTCTGCATCGTCTATTCTACTCATCCTCAGTTCTAATTTTTTGCCAGTACCATGATGATTTCATCACAGTGGCTTTGCAGTACAATCTGAAGTCAAGGATTAGAATGCCTCTTGCCTTGTCTTTGTTTCACAGGACTGTCTTTGCTATTTTAGGTTCCAAATAACTTTTAGGAATGATTTCTCTGTCTGTGAAGTATTTTGATTGTATTTTAATAGGAATTTCATTGAATCTGTATAACAATTTTGGTGGATGACTGTCATCACAATGTTGGTTCATCCTATGCAGGAGCAAGGAACATCTTTCTATTTTTTGAAATCCTCTTTGATCTCTTTTTTTCAGAGTACTGTAATTTTCATTCATTAGATCTTCCACTTCAGTTTAATTCCTAAATATTTCATTTCATGCTGCTATTTTAAGGTTATTCTTTCTGTAATTTCTCTCTCAGTTTGTTTGTTATCTGTGTAGAGGAATGATATTTACATTGGGGTATTTACTTTGTAACCTGATAAGCTACTGAATTCATTTTTTTAATTCCAGGAGTTTCTTGGTGGAGTTTTTCAGGTCTTCAAAGTACAGTATCATGTCATCTGCAAATAATGTTTTAACTTATTTATCTGTTCTCTCGTTTTTTGGTGGAACCAGGAATTGATCTCAGACCCTTGCATTTACTAGGAAAGCACTTACTCTACTAAGCCATCTCCCCACCCCTATTCACCTATCTTTTTCCTTTGGTTTTTCTCTTGTCTAATGGCTCTACCTAATGATACCAGAACTATATTGTATACAAGTGGTTAGAGACGACATCTTTGTTTGGTACCAGATCTGAGAGCAAAAGATTTCAGTTTTTCCTCATTTAGAATTATGTTTGCAGTTGGATTGTCATAGATAGCTTTAATCAGATTGAGGTAGATGCAATCTATTCCAATTTTCTGTAGGACTTTGAACATGAATAACTGTTGAACTTTTTCAAAATTTTTCTCTGCATCAATTGAGATGATCTGTTTTTGCATTCGGCTTTATTGATACAGTGTATAACATTTATAGATTTGTATATGTTGACACATTATTGCATCTCTGGGATGAATGCTACCTGTTCATCCTGTATGACATTCTTAAAGATTAACTTTATTATATTTGCTAGAATTTTATTGAGAATTTTTGCATCTATCTTCATGAGGGAGAATCTTTCTCTTGTTTTCATATCAGTATAACACTTTCCTCCAGGAATGATTTTGCAAGTATTGCGTCCTTTTGAATTTCATTGAAGAATTTGAGAAGTATTATATTTTCTGTAAATTTTTTGTAGAATTAAGCTGTGAATCCATCATGACCTGGGCTTTTCTTTGTAAGTTTTTTTAGTTAATTTTGAATTTCATTGGCTAATATATGGTCATTGAGAATTCTTATATTTTATTTATTAAGTTTTGGTAATTTGTATCTTTCTAGGAATCTGTCAATTTCATTTGTGTTTTTTATGTGTGTATAGAATGTGGCTAAATGTAGATATTCATGATCTTCTGAACTTCCACATTATCTGTGGTAATTTCTATCTTTTCATTCCTTATTGTTTGAATTTGAATTTTTTCATTCTTCTTTTTGTTGAGGTTAGCTAGAGGCTTTCAATTTTATTTAACCCTTCAAAGAACCAACTTTTTGATTCATTAATGCTTTCTGTTGATTTCTTTGTCTCAATTGCATTAATTTTTGCTCTAATCTTTTTCAGTCCTTCTTTTGCCTTGTAGTTGGTTTGCTCTTCTTTTTGTAGATACTTGAAGTGTAATTTCAGGATGTTTATTAATTCCCTTCCTGTTTTTATTATGTATGAGTCCACAAGATTGAATTTTCCTCTAAGGATGACTTTCTTTGCATCCCAGAAATTACAATAATTTGTGCTTGAATTTTTGTTGATTTGTAGATATTATTTAATTTGTTATTGAATTTCATCTGCAATACACTAGTTGCTGAGAAGAGTGTTATTTGATTTCTGTGTGTTTGTGGGTTTTCTGTGGTTACTTTTGTCCTTTATTTCTAGTTTCATTGTACTGTGGTCAGACAATATGCATGGGATAATTTCTGTTTTATTGTGTATTCTTAGAAATGACCTATGGACTATTATGTGGTCTAATGTAGAAAATGCCCTATGTAACACTAAAAAGAAAGTATATTCAAATGTTGTTGCGTGGAATACTCTGTATAAATCCAATAAGTCTATTTGTTTCAAGATCTGGTTCAGTTCTCTTCTTTGCTTTTTTTTTTTTTTTGTCTGTTTGACTATCTTTTTGGGATAAAAGGATAAGTTTTTTTGTTAAGATTATAGTATTGGATATTAGACTTTTCATTTTTTTAGGATCTGTCTTATATAGATGAGTGCTCCCATGTGTGGTGCATACATATTTGTGATTGTTACTTCTTATATTTTTCCTCTAACCAGTTTGTAGTAGCCTTCTTTGTTTTGTTTGACTATTCTTGGTTTGAAATTCAAATTGTCTGCTTTTTTCTGAGGTCCTGGGTCATGTAGGTATTGTTTTCCATTCTTTGACATTGGGCCTTTGAATTTATATATGAGTTATTTGTTTCCTGTGTTCAGCGTATTGTTGGGTTTTGCTTCTTAATCCAATCTGCCAGTTTATTTTTTTTTAATTGGTAAATTGAGCCTGTTTACATTGATGGTTATAACAGATGTATGGACTTAGATTTGGTATGTTATTTTTCTACTGTTGGTTACTTATTGTTCTCATGTTTTTAATTGTTAGCCCTATTTGGTGGGTTCTTTCCATGGTCATTCATGGACTTGTGTTCATTTTGGTCCGTCTCTAGAATATCTTCACTATTCTGTGTAGGTTTGGTTTTGTAATCATGAAATTCTTTAGTTGTTTTGTATCATGGAAATATTTCACTTCCCTTTTAAATTTGAAAGAGAGTTTTGTAGGTTACATCAGTCTGGGTTGAAATTTTGTTTTCTTGGAAGACTTCTTTTACTTTACTCCATATTCTTGTTGACTTGATGCTTTGTGTAGAAAAGTTTGCTGTTATTCTGATAGGTTTTTCCTTAAATGTGATCTGTTTTGTTACTCTAGTAATTTTTGGTATACTGTTCTTGAGTTGAATTTTTGGGTCTTTATTATACATTAGGTGTGGATTTAATTGGGTTGATGCTATTTGGAGTTCCTATGTGCTTCATTTACATGAACGTCAGATTGTTTCCCCATATTTAGAAATTTTTCTGCTATCACTGCTATTCATATACTTTTTATATCATTTGTATTGATTCCTTCTTTCTCATTGATGCCTATTAGTCTGATGTTGTCCATCTTTGCATAGTCTTACAGATGTTGAATTGGTCTTTTTTGTATCCTAGTTGTCTTTAAGAGATTCTTCCTTAGCTTTTCACTAGCTACAACTTTGTCTTCACAGTCTAAATGTCTATCTTCATTTTCATTTGATCAGTTTTGCCAACTTGTGATTGATATTTATTTTATTTTATTTAACTTTAAAAGCTGTTAATTTTTAACATTATGTGTTTCCAGTACATAATAATTGCATTCCCCATGAACAGTTGTTTCATGTACATGATACATTTTAGTACATTTTATGTCTCCTTCTTCTCTCCTGTCTTTTTCCTCCTTTCATTTCTTCTTTTATGTTTTTTATTTGCTTTAATGAGAGAAAAAGATAAAATAACAATGAAACAGTTTCAAAACAGGTTAGTAGGATAGTTATAGTAATTAGTACATTGCATGTTATGGTCTTCATATTGTTTAGACAAGATATCATGTCTAAATTTTGTCCTGTGATTGAGCTTTTAATTTCCTGTATATCTCTCTGAATTTGCTTCATGTGTTCTATTTATTTTCTAAGGTTTTATAATTTTTACTGTCATCTATTGTTTTATCAGTGTCTTCTTTAGAAGCAATTACTAACTTTTAAATTATAGTTTTGTCATTTCTTTTTTTACTTCAGATGTTATTTTTTATCTGATTTCTTCTATACCTTTCTTCATTTGTTTGTTTTCTTCTGATGCCATCATTTCAGAGATTTTAGGAGTATGACTTCCAATTTCTTCTCTGGCAATGTCTCCTGCATTTGTTCTGCGTGGGCTCACAGCCTGAGAATGCATTTTTCTCCTTCCCTTTGTCATTTTGTATAGCACTGTCCTCTGACCTTTGGTGCAGAACTTGGGAACAATTGTTACCTGAGCAATGTCATGGATTTGGGTCTAGCAATATGTCTCAGGTTATCCAGTTCAGATCTATTGAGTTTGAAGTCAACCAGCTGAGTCTGGCTTGTGTCTGTCTCCAGTGCTTGTCTTCTTCCTGCTGCAGTGTAAGAGATACTTTCAGGTCCTTGTCTCGGTCCAAGAAACCAATGTTTGCAATGCAAAAGTTACATTATTGGAATCCCATCAAGTTGATTCTAATCTACCACTTTCAATGTAAATCAGGGCTCAAATGAAGACAATAAATTATATTTTTATTCATCCAGGAGTCAAAGGGCTCTAGATCCAGCCACGAAGATGGCTTTCCGGAACCAAGAGGGCGACCCAGGGCCTCATCCAGTTTCATTCAGTGGATGAATGGTTTGAGGAGGATTGATTGAGAATTTTGAGAAGTAGGTGACTACTGTGAGCTGAGTTAGGTGGGTGGCCTAAATTTACCTCTTCCATATGCAGAGAGGATATGCAGAGAGAGTAATCTGCATTATACAGCATTTAATGTTTTGGGAAGTCTGGTACTTCAGCTTTATAGTCTTTCAAGCCTCAGGAAGTCATAGCCTCTATCTCAAGGCTTGATCTCAGCTGGCAGCATGGAGCATTAGTTCTACTGTCCTTTCTCCAACCAGCTTACATTAATGAGCAACAGGTTTACCGGGGAAACACACATGCCACCTTCAAAGACTAACACCAGCACCTCAGCTAGACCAATACAGATTGCTTAAGACCAATGAAATAATAAACAGAAGTCCTAGCCAGCTCTGTACATAAAAATACAAGGAAATAGGATCAGGGTCAGTCAAAATGGAGACAGTCGCTCTTCTTTCAAGGAGAGCTGCTTAGGTGGTCCTCCACTGTTCCCCCTTATTTGTTTTGCAGAAGCTGGATCAATGTTGGTTCTGGCGTGTAGCCCATAACTGTTGTTTGGCTGAGAATCCTCTGTGACACACTTTAATGAGAAGGATTATAAACAAAAGAATGAGTACACCAATTCTAATATAAAACCAGAAGTGAGCTTTCAGATATACAAATGGATTCAACTGTTATAGCATCAGCAAACTTATCTCAGTGTTTAATCTGGGCATGAAAAGTGGTCATTTGCTGTGATATTAACAATACCCTTTCTGAAGAGCATCTATCCAAAGTAATATTTTGATGGATACCTCTTTGTATATGTTTCTTGATTAGTCCCAAAGGACAAAGACTTGTTATATGGTAATGTAGTGATACAAAAGCTAGTCATATTATAGTGACATTTGAAAGTTTGTTGTAAATATAAACTTTGAATTTGGTCTCCCATCCAAAGGATGTAGGTTTCTAAAATTCTCACTTGAGTCTGCAATTTAACATCACTTTCTCTGAATTTTCCAACTGTCATCAACTGTTCTTGTCCAATTGTCTACAAAGTGAGCAGTTTATATTGAGTGAACTAATGCCGCAGAGCCAATAGCTGCGTTGCCTATCAACACTAAGGAGGTAATCTGCGCTATAATTAGTCCCAGAATCCTATAGGTCCATTTACTAAATCTTTCAATTAAGGTCTCTACCAAGAGGGAAGTACGTGAATGATACCAAGGCTCAGTTAAATTGACAGGAAGCCAAACTCCAGGCATTCTGCTCAGGATTACTACTGTGGAGTGGTTGGAAAGATGTTCAGGCATGATGCAATGGGTTAGATAACAACTGGTATGTGAGAACATATTTGGTTCCCATCCGACCTTCCCTGTCAATAATACATGAGGATCATAAACACATATATTTACCTTTATTGTCTTACAATACTACTATGAGACAGACTGAGGAGATTCTAAGCCTATCAGAGCTGTAGAGGCAGGTCCAGTTGGCCAAGCAGATAGCCAAGATTGTCTATTGATTATAGTGACATCAGCTCCTGAGTCCATCAGTCCAATAAAACATTTCCCTTTAAACTTAATGTCACAAATAGGTCTAGGAACCAAAATACACTGGAAAAAATCAAATTATTTGCTTAAAGGCTCATTACTATCAGGTTCATATGTGGAGTTAAGGACTGGGGTAGCAATTTCAATGGGAAATAAATTTGACTTTTCTCCTCCCAACAGATTAAGGCAAGAAGCAACTGGTAAATCTAATTTTGAACCCTGAATGGTTCTTTATGTGAGACATCACAGGTCTTGCCTTGCACCCATCCTGGCAGTGGGTCATCATTTGTCTGAATTGAACTAGATGTAACTGGCTTAACTGGGTCCAAATCCCTGGAGTACTGACTGACCCTTCTTTTGTTATTGCTACTGAGGCCATTAGTTTGCACACACGGTTTATTTCTATGTAAGACTGTGCCGTTTTTATGAAACTTACATTTACAATCTTTGCCCAGTGAAAACCTTTCATGCAACGTGGACACCAACTGCCAGGTATATTCACTGAGGGGCTAGCACCTTTATAGGCCGTGGGCAGTGCCAGCGAGTGTGTCCTTGCTTGCCACAATTAAAACATTTAATCATATCAGATTTATTAGCAAAGTGTTGAGATATAGTCTGTGCCACTAGAGCGATGTAGGGAGTAGAACCATTTTGGCATGCATGAATTTAAGCGATAAATTTTTTGTATGAATTACTGGGGCCAAGGCACTTTTACATTCATCATTGGCATTCTCATATGCTAACTGACGAACAAGCATTTTAGCTGAAAGCCTGTGAGGAATCTGCTTACTTATAGCCTCTTTTAGTCTTGGTACAAACTGGTTGTAAGCTTCTCTAGGACCTTGGATTATGTGGGTAAAGTATTTATTAGGTGTACTGTTATACCCTGACAAAATTGACTCCATTTTGTTGCCCTTCTAACCTCGCCGTGTTCCTGTTCTGTATGCGCCTACCCCTCCGAACTCCCCCTGTTTTGGGAAAGTTACCCCTCCCAACTTCCCCACATCCACACCTACCCCTCCCAACTCCCCCACATCTGTACCCCTTCCCTATTTCTTGAGGATCTTGATGGCTCCTGTTGCTAAATGTTCCAAGAAAGTGCTAGATGGTTTGGAAAAGGTTATCATTACTTGCAAGGGTTCCAAGAAATGGCAGCTATACGTAAGGCCACAAAGTTGTTTTGGGCCAGCTGGGTGGCTAAACAGGATGTACAGCTTAGCCAAAAACCTGGGCTGTGCGTCCTGTTGGCCCATCCAGCTAGTTCAAATAAGAAAAACTTCCTCAAAACCCTGTTCCCTCAGATCAAACCTTGTTCCCCCAGATGGCCCTCAACCAATCCTGATAAAGGTCATCTATAGAATAACATTTGCTATTGGTTTCTGTAACTTGCTTGCTCAAACCTCCATATTGTGGTTTTTTGGGTTTAAATGCTGCCCTGTCTCTGCACTCAGGGCCCCTCTCTGTCTTTTGGACTCAGAAGGTGTCGCTGGGTACCAGCTAAAATAAAGCGCTTCAAATTTTTGGACTTGTCCCATTGTCATCTGATTTTTGAGTTACAACATGTGCCATCTTCTGCAACAGAAATCCACGCATGGCGTAGCATCTCTTTACACTGCATGAAAAGAATAGGTGAAGCCTGGGCTTGCGCTTTGAAGTCAGCATATTGGCCTGAACCAGATAATATTTTATAAGTGATACCTTTAAGATTTTCATCTTTGCTAATTGGATTACTCTGTGCCTGTTCTGATATGAATAGTCTTAACTTTGATTCAAAATGTAGTTGTGTCGGGGACAGACACTTGTGAGCAAGATGTGTTTAATTAGTGTCATTAGGAAGCCTTGAATTACGTTATCCAAACAAGTAAAGAGTATAGGGAGCTTGGGCTCTATTTTCTAGTACACTCGCCCTTAAGTCTTGTAAGAGCAAAAGGTGCAAATCTTTCTTCATCTCAGTGTACCTTGGGTTTTTCACAAGTGGAGAACAAGGGAGATGGTTACTTAAATGACTCAGTGGGATGGGGGAGAAAGGGACTGTGGGAAGCACAGTCTCTGAGGCATTATCTTCCCAATTAAGTGTAGAGAATGAACCTGAGTGTGTGCATCAACTGGAAAAGTTTTTCATCTCTTTAAGAATATCTTGCAAAATGAATTTTTTGTACTATTTGTACTTTTTGAACAAGCTTCTTTTTTTCTCCAGCAGCCTATTAGGAAGCACTTGACCCTGGGAGTGATCTTTTGTTTTGGTAACCTCAGGGCTCTTCTCAATGCAATTACCTTATTCATCCCTGGAATGCTTTGTAATGGTAAACTGTTGCTGATTTGTGTTCCTTCCAGGCCTGTTACTTTGGAAGGACCAGATAGCTCCCTTCACCAGGTTAAATGTGACTATAGTTTGTGGGTGAATTTTTCTTTTCTGAATTTTGGCTACATAGATCTTTTAACTATTTCATCCCAAATGCTGAGATCCAGTGTACTGACTTTGGGAAAAGACGGATAAAATTTAACTATTTCATGGAGTAATCTAAAAATTTGCTTAGATGGCATCTTTTAACAATTTCATAATCTCTAAACTACATTCTTTCTCTTTTGTGGGTAAAGACTGAGCTTGCCCTATTGTTACCCTCAACAAGTTGATTCCTATTTGCTACTTGCATCTGAGCACTGTAATTAATAAAATGCTTCGCTTATCTCTAAATTGTTCATGCAAGTTCCAGTAAAACCCCGCATGTGATTCTGCTAAGTGGTCATTGTGTTGAGGAGGTCGCGTGTTCAGGCCACGTTGAGCACCACTTTTAGGAGACACTTCCAGGTTCTCATCTTGGTCCAAGAAACCAATGTTTGCAATGCAAAAGTTACATTATTGGAATCCCATCAAGTTTATTCCAGTCTACCACTTTCAATGTAAATCAGGGCTAAAATTAAGACTTTAAATTATATTTTTATTCATGTGGGAGTCAAAGGGATCTAGGTCCAGCCAAGAAGATGATTTTCTGGAACTAAGAGGGCATCCCAGAGCCTCACCCAGTTTTATTCAGTGGAGGAGTGGTTTCTGGAGGATTAACTGAAAATTTTGAGAGTAGGTGACTACTGTGAGCTGAGCTAGGTGGGTGGCCCAAATTTATCTCTGCCATATGCAGAGAGGATATGCAGAGACAGTAATCTGCATTATATAGCATTTAATGTTTTGGGAAGTCTGGTACTTCAGCTTTGATATAGTCTTTCAAGCCTCAGGAAGTCATAGCCTCTATCTCAAGGCTTGATCTCAGATGGCAGCATGGAGCATTAACTCTACTGTCCTATGTCCAAATGGCTTACATCATGAGCAGCAGGTTTATCAGGGAAACACACTTGCCACCTTCAAAGACTATCACCAGCACCTCAGCTAGACCAATACACATTGCCTAAGGCCAATTGAAGGATAAACAGAAGTCCTAGCCAGCTCTGTACATAACAGTATGAGCAATTAGGATCAATGTCAGTAAAAATGGAGACAGTCGCTCCACATTGCAGCCTGTAGAAGTGATCCTGCTGTGCTCTCTTGGCCAGATGTTCTGCTCCTGGATTAACTGGTTGGGTGTCAGCCTAAACTCTCTGGCAGGAGATCCACTGTAGGTTCCACACCAGGCTTGTCCACTGGAGGAGTTTCTGCTGTGCAGCAGATACCACACACTGGGCCTGTCCAGTGTGCTCTTTTAGCTGTCTGAGAAATGCAAAGTAAAACAACACTGAGATTCCATCTCACCCTAGAAAGAATGACTATCATGAAAAAATCAACCCATAGAACAAGAGAGATAGCTCAGTGGTCTAAATACCAGCCTGGCAAGCATAAGGACCCGGGATTGATCCCTGGTACTGCATGGCCCTGTACTGTACCAGACACTGAAACTGGCATGATGGCACCTGCCTGTGATCCCAGCCATAGAGAGGCTAAGACAGGTGGACCATTGGGAGTCCAAGCTGTGTAGTGAGACCCTGTAACAAATAAATAATTTTTTTTAAAAAATCAACAGATAACAAATGCTTATGGGGCTGTGGGGACGAAGGAAACTTTTTTGCTATTGGTAGTTCTATTGACTGGGGCAACCATTGTGGAAATCAATGTGTACAGCCCCCAAAAATCTAAGAGTAGAGGTCCTATACATTGATTCTTGAGCTACAGTATTTCTCTAAAGAGTGACTTTAAGTTGGGAATAGAACTGATGTGTGAATATTCATTGTTTCTGAGAGCAAGGACATAAGAACAAGCAAGTATATGATATTTGTTGTTAAACAGTTGCACATTACAATTTGAGGCATAATACAGGGAATATAACATGTTAATTTTTTGGAAATATTTCTGTAACAAATTATTAATTTTAATTTTACATATTTGATTATATTAACAATATAATCAAATATAACTTGTTATATTTAATGGAAAAAGCAAAAAATAAAGTGATGATATTTTAATATTGAGTTTATAAATAATACATTTTTCAGTGTCAGTTATTTGTTTACAAAATCTAAAAATAACAGAAGTAAATTTCTATATGAGCCACAGTGAAAATACCAATAGAACTCTACAACAAAAATAATCTTCTATTACAGCACCTACAATAGTCTTTATCTAAAAAAACCAGCATGTTCATGTACATGTATCATACTAATAACACATGTGTTTTACTTTCTTGCCTTTTTAGTAGGATGGACTTCCCATCTCCTGGCCTTGCCATGAGGTTCTTATATTATTCAGTCTATAGTTAACAGAAACATACAGTATCAATAAATAAAGTAGTAAATTCTTAATATGCATTGTATGTTTGGAATAAACATCAACATTTCCATGTCAAGTAATAGGTCCACGTCCTTACTCTGCCATTAAAATTCAATAGACCTCTACCACAGAATTAATCTTTGCTTCAGTTGCTACACTCAAAGCAATCTTCACACATGATTTATGTGCATTCCTTGCACAATTGCCATTTACATGGATAGCAAAATTTTTTCCTTTTCTTTTTTAAATGTACAATTCATATCTTTTTGGTTTTCCTGTTTTTTATGGTGGGTCTATTTTATGTTGCCTCCACTTGTTCACTTTCAGCTAATGAGTCTGCTCCAAAATATTTTTTATGTATTTCTTTGAGTAGAATGATTTTGTTCTTCACCTGTTATAAGTAATCGTTCATCAGTTCTATCCCAAATCCTCTAAGAAAATTTGTCCATGATATTTTGCCCTCATTATTTTCTTTGTAAATTATGGAACTATTTGTACCACACATATGTAGGTGTGAGAAAAAAAATTACTGGCAAATTCTTTGTATTTTGATTGACATCATTTTTGTTTCATAACTATTCAACAACATCTCTGTCCTTGGATTTGTTACAAAAATATGATATTTGGGTTCATTTTGTTGAGTTTTCTCTGTTGATCTTGCCATCAGGATGCAATGTCAACATCAGCAGTATCATTTTGCTTTGCTTTACCATATAGGAGACCAATGTAATTCTCTTTGAAATCCAAAGATGTCACCACATGGTTCTCTCTTCTGAACCTACAATATTTAATTGAGAATTTCTGCCTCATTCTTTCACATAATTCCTATGCTGGTCAACCTCTGTTGTTTACAAGCGTAGTAATGGGTAACTGGTAAACCAACTGTTCAATATCACATTAGTTTGGGAGACAGGAGCCAGAATTCTGTTTATAATATGCTTTGGTTAGTTATTACAACAATAAATACCTGCTGGCTGACTTCCAGAATAAATTCCTACATTGAAGGTATGATGTCTTCATATCTTCCAACGGTCATATTTTTATATCATATTTTGAAAGCTTATTTGGCAAATACTGTCTGAAGTTGCAGTGACCAGGAAGCTGCAAGCTGTTCATAATTGTATTCACATGGTGTGTAAATTGCTTTAAAATTATTCACAAATCTCTCAAACCAAGAGCTAATTATCAGTTCTTGTTCTTTTTTGACATGTGATTTTTGTCAACAAACCTTAGGTAATATAGAGGAAAATCAAATCTCAATGTCCTTGCTATTCTACAAGTGTCAAGCCTACACTCATTACTCTGCATAAGCCTTTTATTTTTTGAGAGTAACATAAGAAAACTTTGCTAAGTATAGTAGACCTATAAATGCTGTCAGTTCAGATAGTGTGTTAGACACATTTTCAACTATGTGTGCAGACAGAATATTTTACTTGTATTTCATCATTTGTTTATTTCACAACATCTTGTATTATATCATCTGTTAAAAACAATTTTCAACATTGAATTGCAGGGCTGGCATTCAGTCAGATAGGTTTCACCCCTGCCAAGAATCTAATTCTGTTTTTGGACTTAGTTCTAAGATTGGATCATTCAGGCATACATGGCCATGTTGCATTTCAACTTCTTAAATATGCACCCTCATTGTTGTTTGCCTCTTCATCTGAATCAAGGAGGCCATCTTTCCCTATATCTGTGTCTGTCAATTCATGCCCCATTATACTGTTATAGAAACCTTGGTTCAACTTCAAATATATTATCATGACCATCATTATCATCTGGGCATGAGTCACCAGATGACTCATTTTGACTTCCTCCCAAGCTTGCAAATCTGATTTTCATTTGCCATTGCACTGACTGTTAGGTCTGAGAAGCCCACTGCGTGAAGAAAGACTCCAAGAGATGTCCTCTCATGCAAAAGCAAGGGGATTTTATTTTTCCATGCATGCATGGGGCTCACTGAACGTGCAGGAACAGAGAAGCCCCGAGCTGACCTTGGGCTGGGTTTTAAGCCTGAAGACAAAGGGAGGAGGGGTTTGAGAATATATGACTTTTTTAGGGTAACTAAGAGGGGTAGGCCAAAGGGCAACTACTAGCTAACTCTGTGGTTTTTAGCTGCATTCCAGTGGGTTTACTTGTGTAAGGTGACAAGAGTGTCCCCAGGCTGGAGATTAAATGTTTTCCCAAGCTAGGCCTGAGGTTTATGACCCCACATGAGGTTTTTATGTCCTCTTTGTTTTAGGAACTGGGATTATAGGCCCTAGTGGGGCAAAGGTTCACAGCATTAGTTCATTAGGCAGTAATTTAGCTGACATGGTTAGCTGATGTACTAAGGCGGAGCATACAGAAGAGAATGGCGACATAAAACTCATTTGGGCCCTACATGACTTTCAGTAATTCTACAAGAACCATCAGAATAAAACATTTTTTAAAGCAAATTTTAAATGTATAGAAAATTAGCATTCATTATTTCATGGGTAAAACTTGCCTATTGCTGCTTTGGAGCTCCTATGCACAACTTGATTTTTACCTGCTAAGTGAGTAAATGTACAGATGAGTTTCCAGCTGGCCTTGGGGCAGCTACTGTGAACCATATCCAGCTCTAGTATAGTAAAGTACATTTTTTTTTTTTTTTTTTTTTTTTTTTTTTTTTTTTTTTTTTTTTTTTTTTTTTTTTTTTTTTTTTTTTTTTTTTTGGTGGAACCGGGGATTGAACTCAGCCCCTTGCGCTTGCCAGGGAAGCACTTATTCCACTGAGCCATCTCCCCGGCCCCGTAAAGTACATTTTTAAATGAGAAATTACAGTACGTGTTTATTTTACCCCGTGTAGTGTATAGAACTACATACTAAAAAATGCTACACAAACATCATGCAACTAAAATGTTGATTTGACAGTTTTTTATATTAAATAATAAAAAACAAAAATAGGAATAAGTATAAAAACAAAGTAATATAAAATAATAAAAAGGGTGCACAATTTAAAAACAAGAATAAAATATTGACAATGGTTTTTTTATTGCATGTTGTTGGCTGAATTGCATTGAAGTGAATTAAACAAATATTATTGCAGATATAGGCAATCAAGGTTGATCAAACAATTAAACACTAACTCTTCCTTTCAATAAACCTCAATTTTTTGCGCTGGCCAAACAGCTCAGTGAATTAGAGCACCTGCAAGCAGGGGCAGAGGCCAGGTGTTCGACCCCAGGCTTGCTGTGCTGGCCCTGGCCCAGGGGCGTGCTGACTGGTGATTGAAATTGGGCGTGGTGGTGTGTACTTGCAATCCTAGCACTTAGGAGGCTGTAAACAGGAGAATCACTGTGAGTCCCATCTAGTAGTGAGACCCTGAAAACCCTGTAGAGCCCTCCCTAAAATACAGGAAAAAAAGCCTTAATTTTAAATTAATTAATCAATCAATCAATGTTTTCCTTTTATGAATAGGGTTTCACTATGTAATTCAGGCTAGCCTTGAGCTCACTTTTTCTTGAAGGCTGGTCTCAAATTTGCAGTGTTCCTCCTGTGTCAGCCAGTGAAGAACTAGAATTACAGACATGAGCCACCATGCCAGGTAATAAACCTTAAAGTTTTTCTTTGTCATTTTCAGTCTTTATCTTTAGTTTATTTTAAAGAGTATAAAAAGAATAGAGAACACATTAGAAATGATGCATATTTAACAAAAACAGGGTGAAAGGTATTCAATGTGCAATCAATTTGACACATTTGCACCCATGCATATAGTTTGTTATTCATCATATAAAGTGTATGAATAAAGATTTTTTTCTCTATTCACAAGATTCTGTTGTTAAGTTAGCTATCATTATGCTAATGAGATGGGTATATGCTGCCAACTCGGATCCCCTAATGGATGATTCAGATGCTGCCCATCAGTCAGGAAATTCTATGTATTTCTTTGTTTTGAACAATCAGATAAAAATGACTACACTGAAATAAAATGAGAATTAAGTTGTTTTAGGACAATCAAGACAAAAGAGATGTTTATGCATTTATTATAAGACAATTCTACTAAAAAAGAATAGTTTTACATTCTGTATTTTGCTATAGAGAGCTTGCACAGTTTATAAACATCAGTATAGACTCTTTATTTACAACTCCTCATTTGTTCCCTGGGGAAACATTTCATAAAAACACTACAGATAGATAGATAGATAGATAGATAGATAGATAGATAAAGATTAGATATAGATATATTTGTTGTCCCACATGATTAAGAAAACCTTTTGAATTATAAAGCAAAGTTTATTGCATTCAGCGTATTTAATCATACGTAAGTAAACATGTCTGCTAGGGATGAGATTCATGAGACTTTCTTAAAACAAAAAGGAAGTTTGGCCGGTATACAGCTGTGGAGAATAAGTGCTTGCCTGATAAGTACAAGGTCTTGAGTTGGATCTCTGGTACCACCAAAAAAAAAAAAAAAGGAAAATAAGTTTGTAATCAGACTTAATTATATGTACAAATCAAAAAGCCACAACAAGTGTTTCAGCAGGATACAATTCTGGTGCTATGTACTGACTTTCTTGGAAATTACTACGAGAGAATAAATAGCAGCTATAAAATTATAGAAAGCAGATGAGAAATACTCATGGTGTCTCATTTCTAATTAAATAATTACTCTTTATCCATAGATGAGAATGACTAATACATTGGTATGTTTTCATATACCTTTATATTTAGGTAGCATGCTAATAACATTCATTATTTATAAGAATATGTACTAGTGTTGTATATGCTTTTGTGTTAATACCTGTAGAAACTTTTCCATACTTAGATATTGTCTCAACTTCATATTTTCAGGGTTTTATACCAATTTCTCAGCAAAGTAAATATCAAACATCAAGTAGATGTTTTTCTTTTGCCAAATTTCATGGTACAATTACAAATCTCTGTTGTGTACACATGCCTTTTATTACTGAGAAATATTTAGATATAACTGAACAGAAGAATGAACAGAAAATTAATAGATATGCAAATAGCTGCATATACATGGGCTTATTTCAAAGTGAGATAGCTCAATTTCCTTTTAATTCTTGAAATTCATCTTGAATGCATTACACCTAAATGGATGCTTTTATATTTACTTAGCTAAGAAGTACTTTGTACATAGTAAATTTGATTGCATTTAAAATTATAGGACGATAATTCGGTCAAGATACTCTGAGTAGAAGAGTCTCAGGAAAATAAAACAAAAAATATAAAAATGTTAAATATTTAGGGCCTTCTCATTCTATGAGCAAATTGAGACAATATGAGAAACGGAAAACTGGTGACAGTGATATGAGAGAAATGAAAATGAACCTTCTGACCACATTAAATTATAATGTTACAAACACATACCTAACCAGATAGAAAAATGTGATTTCATTCATGAATTGTTTACAGAAGGAGAATAAGAAGCAATTTGAGCCGGACATGGTGGCGCAGGCCTGTAATCCCAGCACTCGGGAGGCTGAGGCAGGAGGATTGTTGTGAGTTCGACACCAGCCTGAGCTACAAAGTGAGCTTCAGTCCAGCCTGAACTGCATAGTGAGACCCTGTCTCAAAAACACACACACACAAAAAAAAAACCAATTTGTTCTGAGAAAATTATTGAATAATAATTAATTGTTCTAGTAAGATGAGTTACCTAGATATGGAATAGGAATGTAGAACCAAAAACTATAACAAGATAATTAAGCAAAAGATGAACAATTCTTTGTAACCCTAATAAGATAAATGCCAATGTTTGCAGATATTTAATATTGAAAACAAAGCACTTTTATCTTGAGGAATGTTGTCCATTGCTTTTTTTTAATGATTAAATTTGCTGTGATATACTTGTTGAAGAAATGCTGCCATCCAATTGAAGTAATTGATTTATAAAACGAATATACGAATTTGCAGGTATCCAAGCCATTAAAGCTCATTCTTATTTTCTATAGTTACTGATGTTGACTTTGTCTCTAACACATACTTTCATTCTCCATCATAATTTGGGAAGAAATACTGAGTAGTCAGGAAGTTACCTCATGATGCCATGTAAATTATATTCAAAACGTTCTCCTAAGTGTACCAAAAGAAATGTTATTTAAATTTTTTTTTTTTTTGCAGAATATGGGATTGATCTGCGTAGTGAGACTCTGAACACCATGTAAACCTTTCCCTAAAATACAGGAAAAGAAAGTAAACAACTATACATACATAAATCCTGTACAATTATTTATAGTATCAAGTATTAAATATCTTTTTATGTATTTTGTATATGCTCTATTGGATCTCACTACACAGACCAGGCTCATAGTGATTCTCTTGTTTTTCAGCCTGCCATACATGTCACCATACCCAGTCTTTAAATGTCTTAAGTAATTATACAAATTATACTTTTGTACAACTGTCACATCAGTACTGTTTTTACAGTGGCATTGTCACACACCATGAGTAATGTTTTTCAATCTGATCTGAAGGCTAAGATGTTACTAAGTGATACAAAATATTCAAAATTACTATAGTTTTATGGGACCACTCTCACACCTGTTGCCTGTTACTGATCAGTGCCATTATGTGATATTCTGGAGATAAATTATCCTTAAAAACTCTTGAGGTCTATATTCTTCATAGGCACATATAAAATAAAAGTACAAACAAATACTGATATCAAGGCAAGTGTATATAATATAATAACTATTGTTGAATTCCCAAAACAGAACTTCTCTAAATTACTTATACGGAGCACATGACCAAGAAATTTCCAGTTGGATATGCTATTAAGAGGAATTTTAACAATCTGCACAGTGTAGATATTTCATAACGTGATGGGCCAAGTACATAGGTTATTTCTTTCATTCCTAAGGACATTCTACTATCATCAGAATTTATAAGCTATAATGTGTTACAGACTATAGAGAAGTAAGTCTATAATGATTTTAAGAAATATAATAATTATATTGAATGCAAAATGAATGAAATAATCCCTGGTTCTGCAAACAAAACATAAAATGAATGAATAAATCTCATATGTTTATAAACTTCCAAGACCCTGATAATCCTAAAATGTGTTAAAAATACAAAGCACACATTTCAAAGCCATAGTATGACTAAAATAATGCATTGCATTTCATTCATAAATTTGATATTGAGTAGATACTTTCCAGTGCATTATTATAGACTGAAGTGCAGTTTGACTTTACTTTGTTAATATAGGTACTTAAAAATAAAATTACTTATATGTCTCTCATTTTATTTCTACTGAACAATATTTATACAGATCTTTGATTGGAGAAAGCAATAGATTAAACAATTCTACACATAAATATGGAAATATAATGTGTTACGTTTCTTTCCATTCTATTGTATCTGGTATACCTTCCAGATTTTATAGAATAAACAATTGAGATGAGGGAAAGGAGAAAAGACAGAAAAAAATAGAAAGGGTAAAAATCATATAAGTATATATGCAGAAAAGCTAACATGATTGTACTACTAATTTCTATCATTCTTTTGAAGGTAGCAGGTAATGTTTAAAATTTCTACTTCAACAATTTTTATATGCTAATATCTGTAATGTGAGCAACTACATTGAAGAAATTGTGAAATACAACAACCACCAGAGAATTTTTTCTATCATTATTATATATTCTTTAAAAAATATAAAACACGTTTCAGCTTGTTTTTAAAATGTGCATCATTTCTAATGTCTTATGTATTATGTTTGTACTCCTTAAAATAAATTCAAAACTCAAAAATAAAAAGAGCAAAAATAAAATTAATCTGTATTGAAAGGAAGAGTTAAAATTTAATTGATCAATACTTCATGACTAATTGGTAACTTGAACAACAAATTTTTTTTAATTCCTTTATTTATTACAGTGTCTCACTACACATCACAGATTCTTTTTTTGCAGGGGTGGGGGTTGAGCTCAGCCGGCCCTGCGGGGAGGGCCTGGCATGGCATGTGGTGCTGGGGCTCGAACCGTGGTCCCTGAGAGGCACTCTAGACCGCTGAGCTATCTTGCCAGCCCTGAACAACAAATTTGATGACAACAATAAGTAATATAATAATCATTGTTAATTTTCTATTTTGGTTTTAAAATTTTGTTCCATTTTCATTGTTTTATGTTGCTTTGCTTTTGTCTTTGTTGCTGTTGTTTCTTTAAACTTTATTTATTTTTTAATCTTTAAAATAAAGAAAAAGATCATATGTAAAATATACTGGTAGTAGCTCTCTTTCCAGTGTATTTGCCCAATAATTTGTTGATGTATTCAATATAATTAATTTCCAAATATCCCAAATATAGAATTTTGTTACTAGTAAAACAACATAAAGTTCTAAAAAAAATTGTATTGACACTTAGAATTATTACAAATTTTGAAAAATATTGTGATCTCTTGAAAAGATTTTGTTAAAAACATTAAAAAAAATTGCAAAGCATATAAAACACTTCAACAAAAGCAAATTACATTAGCAGGTAAACAAACAGTGTACTATACCTACAGAATATGTATTGCATCTTGTTTTGTTTTTAATTGAAAAATTGTTATATTTCATATAGTTGTCTTCAAATTAGTTGTTCAGATTTCCATATATAATCGTGCAAAATTCATCAAACAATTATAAAAAGACAAGAAATAAATTAACACATTAACTGCTCCTTTTAGTAGAGCAGCAGAAATCAGTGCAATTATTGAAGTTATTCTCTGTATATACATATATATTTTATTTTACCATCATTTCTTCTCTTTTCTCATTTCTCAAATCCCAGCTTTTCCTACCTTTTAAACAGATTATTTCTTTTTCACAGTATTTCTTTTAAAATTCACACTTTATGTACTCTTACAGGTTATTCATTCATTCATTCATTATTTATTTATTTAATTATTTATTTATTTTTTGTACTTGGGATTGAACTCAGACAAGCACAAAGCACATATTCTACTCAGTTATCTTCCAAGCCCTTCTTCCATATTTTTAAACTAAGAAGAGAATGAGAATTTTACAAATGTGGGTTATGTATAACACAATCAAGTTTAACTTTTTATAGCTGAGTATTACTCCATTTTATAAAAATATTACGTGTTTTTTATCCATTCCTTGGTTGATGGACATGTGGGTAATTTTCAGGATTTAGCTATGACAAATTGTGTTTCTACAAGCATGGATACACACATATTACTTTGGTATGGTGTTTTCCGTTTTCTAGGACAATACCCTAGAGAACAGTAGGTGAGAATTCTTCACACTGATTTCTATCATGGTTATAACAGTCTACATTCCCACTAACAGTGGAGAAGAACTACATTGGCCATAGACTCAAGAGTGCCTCTAGCATTTGTTATTGACTGACTTCTTGAGGCTGGCTATTCTTTGTGGCATGAGAGAGAATCTCATTGTTATTTTATTTTGCATTGCTTGAATAATCAAAGATGTTGAAACTATTTTCATATATTTATTTACTATTTATATTGCTTCATTTGTAAAGTGTATATTCATTTCAGATGCCCATATTTGGATTGGGTCTTTGAAATTTAGGGGCCTGATTTTTTTTCAAAAATATGTTCTAACTAGAAGTCTTTTGTCTAAGGGTCAATCAGCTAAAATGTTTTCCCAATTCTTGGGTTTCATTTTCACTCTGTTGGTGATTTATTTTGATATGCAGAAATTTTTCAGTAAAATGAAATCCAGTTGTTTGTTCTTTCAACTATTTCCTCTTTAGTGTGGTTTTTGTTCAGAAACTGTACCTACCTCTCCATTTTAAAGATTTTTACCTAATATCTCCTTCAGTAGATTTATTGTTTTTATTTCAATATTTAAATTTTTGAGCTGTTTTAGCTTCAGTTTAGTGTGTGGTGATAAATGTGATAGGTGTCATTTTAATCTTTGACATGTAGATAGCAAGTTTTTCCAGAACCACTGTTAAAGTCTCTTTCTTCCAGTGAACATGTTTGGCCCCTTATGAAGATTACATGGCTGAGCATGTATATAGTTGTGGCTGTATCTTCTGATCTATTCCATTGATCTGCTGGTCAGTTTTTTTCCCCCAGTACCATGAAGACATTAACACAGTAGATTTATAGTAAAATTTGAAGTCATAGAATATAATGCATATAACCTTTCCTTGTTTGCCTAACATTGCTTTTGCTCTTGTAAGTCTCTTACCTTTCCAAATGAATTTTGGGTACATTTTGTCTATACCTCTGAGGTCTGCTAATGGTACTTTAATCAATACTGAATTAAATCTGTGTAACAATTTTGGAATTTTGGCCACTTTTATTCTTCCTATCCATGAGTAAGGAATGTTTTCATTTTCTGAAATTCTTTTTGATCTCTTTTTCAGAGTTTTGTAATTTTCATTTTGAAGATATTTTACTCCCTTTGTTAGCTTGACTCCAAAGTGTTTCATTTTTGGAGGGGATGTTATTGAGAAAGAGGTGTCTTCTTTAATTTCTCTCTCAGTTTGTTATCTGTGTACACAAATGCTATTGATTTTTGAGTGTTAACTTTGTATCTTGATACACAACTGAATTTTGCTATTAAATCTAGAACTATTTTGGTAGAGTTCTTGGGATCTTCTATGAAGACTATCATGACATCCGATAATTCTACTTGTTCCTTTCTGACTCTAATTCCTTTCATTTCTCTTTCTTGTCTGATTACTCTGGTTGGTGTTGCTAAAACTATATTACATAGGAGTGGAGAAAGTGGACATTCATGTCTTGTTCCTGATTTTAAAGTGAAAGTATTTAGTTTTGTGTTTGTTTTTGTATTAATTATAATCTTGACCATTGTGTTGACATAGGTGGTCTTTATCACAATCAGGTGAAGATAATCTGTTTCCATTCTGTGTAGTGTTTTATCATGAATGAAGTTTAGACTTTGTCAATATCTCTTTTGCACCATTTGAAATTACCATATGAATTCTGTCTTTGGCTCTGTTGGTGTTGTGTATTACATTTACTGATTTGCATAAATTGAACCATCACTACATTTCTGAGATGACTCTTACTTCGTCATGATGCCTAATCTTCTGGATGCTTTCCTGCATTTTGTTCACAAGTATTTAATTGGAAATTTTTGCATCTATGTTCATCAGGAAGATTTCCCTGTCATGTTCTTTCTCTATTGATCAATGCCTGACTTTGTTATCTGAAAAAATGCTTGCCTCCAGGAATGAGTTTGGGAGTCTTCTGTTTCATTTTCCTTGAAGAGTTTGAAAAGACCTTGGACTAAATCTTGTATAAATTTCTTGGAGAATTCAGCTGTGAACTTATCAGGATATGTGCTTTTATGTGCTGGTAAGACTTTAAATACATTCAATTTCATTGACTGACATTGGTTTACACAGAGTTTCTATGTTTTCTTGATTCAGTTTTGGTAATTTATACATATCTAAAAATGTGCCCATTTATTTTGTGTTTTCCATCTTATAATAGATATTTTCAAAGTAAGCATTGATGGCTGTCTGAATTTCTATAGGATCTATAGGTATTTTTCATTTCTCATTGCATGAATTTGAATTTTATATTTCCTTTTATTGAGAAGAATGGCTAAGACTTTGTCAATTTTATTTACTTTTTCAAAGAACCAACTCTTAAGTCCATTAATTCTCTGCATTATTCTCTTCACCTCCATTACAAATATTTCTGCTCTGATTTTTATAATTTCTTGCTTTCCTTAGGCTTTGTGCTTGACTTGCTCTTTTCTTAGGTACTCAGGTGCACCATTAGATTATTTATTGGAGATCATTCTGTTTTCACTTTTTTTTTTTTTTTTTTTGCAGAACTGGGATTGAACTAAGGCCCTTGCGTTTGCCAGGCAAGCTCTTATTCTACTGAGCTATCTCCCAGACCATCTCATTCTTTTTCTATACAAATGTCTCTCTTAAGACATTTTTTGTTGGATCCTACATGTTGTAGCAAATTGTATGTACATTTTTCTGTGATTGTTAATATTGTTTATGGAGTTTTTGTGGTTTCTTTTGTCAATAATTTCCAATTTCATTTAACTATGGTCAGATAATATGCATGGTATAATTTCAATTCTTTTGCATTTTCTTATCATGTTTGATGTGCTAGTATATAGACTATTATAGAGAATATCCCATGTGCAGCAGATAAGAATGTGTATTCTTAAGCTGTTGGGTGAAAGTCATTAAAGAGCTACTAATTCTATTTCTTAACAAGTTTTTTTAGTTTCAGTTATTTCTGTGTCAGTGGCATGTTAATGTCCCCTATAACAATTGTACTACTCATTACATTTTTCATGTCTTTTAAAAATTGTCATATAGATGATAATCTTACATTTGTATGCATATATAATATGTACATATTATATATATAATCATTATCTCTTCCTCTTGCAATTATCTCTGAAAAAGTACATAGTGATCATCTTTATCTATTTTGATCATTCTTTGTTTGATATTTACATCATTAGCACCTGAATGGCTACCCCTGCTTTTTTTCTAGTTTCCTGTTTTATGGAGTATTATGTTCTATATTTTTGCTTTCAGTCCATGAATTTCCTGTTTGGTTAAATGTTTCTTGTATATGGAATATTTTTGGATTATTTTTCTTGATCCACTCTGCCAGTCTTCTTTTCATTGTGAATTGAGATATTTACAATTATCATTATAAGTGATAGGAATTGTCAAGGTATTCTCTCATAGTAAGTTCCCTACTCTTCCCCTCACTTTCATTGCTTGCTCTGCTTGGTGGTTATTTTCTGTTGTTCTTGAATTTGTGGTAATTTTTGTCTCTTTCTAGAATAGCCCTCAGTGCTTGGTTCGGTGGTGAAGAATTAGTTTAGTAAATCTTTGTCATGGAAGTATGTTACTTCTTTATTAATTTTGATGTCTTTTTAGGGTACATCAATCTTGGTTGGAAGTTGTTTCTTGCAGAACCTGAAATACCTCACTTTAAGCTCCTCTTAAAATAAAATCGTTTTTACTTAGAAATCTGTTGAAATTTTAATTAAGTTTCCATTATATATAAATAGAAAAATTTATTGTTTTTTTCTGAATTGAGTTCAGTTTATTTATTTATTCTTATACTAGGACAGTTACAATAATTAATACATTGAATATTGTTGTCTTTGTAGTAGTAATTCATAGTATAAGAGGCAGAAGTAGTTTGTCTAATCATTATTAGTACAAATCTTTGTTCTGAGTGAACTAAGGGAAAGTAGCTATGTATGTATTCTATTTTATGTGTGTGTGTATTTAGAGCAATTCCAAAATATTTCATTATTTTAACTTCTTCTTTACATGTCCTTGTTTCTTTTATTTCTCCTTCTTGTCTAATGGCACTAGCTAATAATTTCAGATGTATATTGAATAAGAATAGTGATAGAGGACATCTTTGTCTTTCACCAGATCTGAGATTAAAAGATTTCATTATTTCCTCATTTAGAATTATGTTAGTAGTTGGATTGTCATAGATTGTTTTTATCAGATTTTCGTAGAGACCGTCTGTTCCAATTTTCTGTAGGACTTCGAATATGAATCGGTGTCGAACTTTGTCAAAAGACTTTTAAGCTTCAATTGATATGATCATGTGTTTTCTTGGTTTTGGTTCTATTGATATGGTGTATTACATTTATTGATTTGTGTATCTTGAACCATCCTTTTATCCCATGGTTGAATCCCACCTGGTCATGCTGTATAATCTTCTTGATGTTTTGCTGTGTTCTATTTGCTAGGATTTTATTGAGGATGTTCATGAGGGAGATTGGCCTATAATTCTCTTTATTAGTTGCAGCATTCCTTGTTTTTGGTATCAGTATAATACTTTCCTCCAGGAATGATTTTGGGAGGATTGCTTCCTTTTCAATTTCATTGAAGAGATTGAAGAGTATAGAGATTATATCTCCGTAAATTTCTTGTAGTATTCAACTTTGAATCCATCAAGATATGCACTTTTCTTTGTTGGGCAAGTTTTTTTTTTTTTGTTTGTTTGTTTGTTTTTTTACATTTCATATTTCATTGGCTGTTATTGGGTTATTGAGAATTGTTATGTCTTCCTGATTCTCTTTTGTTAATTTGCACCTTTCCTGGGATCTTTCCATTTCTTCTACACCTTCTATTTTGTGAGAGTAAAGATTCTTACAGTAGCTATTAGCAACCTTCTGAATATCCACTGGTCAGTGCTAATTTCACCCTTTTCATGCCTTATTGCTTACATTTGAAGTCTTTATTTCTTTCTTTCTTCTTTCTTTCTTCTTTCTTTCTTTCTTTCTTTCTTTCTTTCTTTCTTTCTTTCTTTCTTTCTTTCTTTCTTTCTTTCCTTCTTTCTTTCTTTCTTTCCTTAATGAGGCTCGCTAGAGGCTTATCAGTTTTATGTAACCTTTCAAAGAACCAGTTTTTTTTTTTATTCGTTAATTCTTTGTGTTGTTTTCTTCATCTCAATTAAATTTAATTTTGCTCTAAGCTATATAATTTCATCCCATCATTGGGTTTTGTTTTCTCTCTGTCCTTCATTTTCTAGATGTTTGAGTTGCAGCATTAGGGTATTTGTTCATGTTCTGTTTTTGCAATGTGTGATTGCACGTATACATTTTCTTCTCAGGGCTGTTTTCATTGTCTTTCATAAATTCCAATAACTTGTGCTTGAATTTTCATTGAATTGAAGATATTATTTAATTTCTTGTTTAATTTTATCTGTATCACTTTGGTTGCTGAGGAAGCTGTTTAACTTCCTTGTACTTTTGTTTTTCTTGTTGTTTCTGTTTTCATTTATTTCCAGGTTCATTGTCCTGTGGTCAGAAAATATACATGGGATTGCTACTCCTGCTTTTTTTTCTGAGATCCTGTGGCATGTAGTAATGTTTTCCATTGTTTAACTTTCAGCCTATGAATTTCTTTCTGAGTCAAATGTGTTTCTTGTATATAGCATAATGTTGGATTTTGCTTCCTCATCCACTGTGGAGAACCAATTGAACAAATGCTCTTGAAAGAAGAGAAATTGTCTCCATTTTGTCTGAGCACAAGATCTCCAAACATCAGATACTATCTTGATAACATAATGCAAATTACTAATGTAGGTTACTTACCTAGCTCACAGTATTCACCTACTTCCCACAATTCTCAGTCATTCCTCCTCAAGCCTACTTCTTCATTGAATAAAATCTGGGTGCTTCTCTGGGTCAGACTCTTTGTTCCAGAAAGCCATCATCATGGCTGTACTTAAGGTCCTTGGGCTCCCCAATAATTATAAATATGTTTTAGTGTCTTTACTTTCACCATGAGTTGCACTGGGAGTGGTAGATTGGAATTAACATGGTGGGATTCCAATAACATACCTTTGGGATTTTAGATATTAAGTTCTTGGACCAAGACAAGAACCTGGAGTAGTCTCCTACAATTGATGCTTAGTGTGGCTGGAACACACGACATTCTCAACACAAGACTACCAACCAAAATCAGGTGCAGGCAATCCACTTTACCTTGTGTGACCAACTTAGAGGTAAGGGAGTATTTTACTAATTATATTGCTCAGAGGGAAGTAGTAAATATGGATCTATTCATTAAAGGTAACAATGGGGCAAGCTCATTCTTTATCTGCAGAAGACAAAAAAAATAGTTTAGTGATTATGAATCTGTTAGAGAATGTAGACATTAAGGTGTCATCTAGACAAGTTTTTAGATTACTCCACGTGATAGCTACATTCTATCTTTCTTTTTGCAAAGCCAGTACACTGGATCTCAGAATTTGGAATGAAATAGGTGAAGACTTTTATGTAGCCAAAATTCAGAAAAGAAAAATTCACCCACAAACTATAGCCAGATATAACTTGGTGAAGGGAGCTATCTTATCCTAGTGATATAACAGCCCAGGAAGAAGTGCAGATCAGCAACAGTTTACCATTACAAAACACTCTAATTGTGCTAATAAAATGCTTGTGAATAAGATAATTGATAGGGAAAATGACTTTGATGTTATCATAACAAACAGTCAGATCACCCCCAGTGTGCCTCCAAATAGGCTGCTGGAGCAAAAAGTAGCTTGTTGAAAAAGTTCAAATAGTCCAAAAAATTCTCTTTTGCTAGATATTCATAAATAGTTGGAAAACTTAAAATTTATGTACACATTAAGCTTCATTCTCTACACCTAATTTGAAAGATAACACCTCAGAGGCTGTGCTACCAACAGTCTCTTTCTGCTCCCTGCCACAGAATCAGTTCAGTAACAGTTCCCCTTCGTTCCTCTCTCGTGAAAAAGCCAAAGTACACAGAGATGAAAAAAACTTTGAACCTTTAGCTCAAGACTTAAGGGACAATGTACTAGAAGAAGAATCCTAAGTTCCCTATACTCTTGCTTGTTTGAATGACATAATTCAAGGCTTCCAAATGGTGCCAAGTGATGTAACAAATCTTTCTCACAGGTGTCTCTACCCCCTACAATTGTTATATTTTGAATCAGAATTAAGACTACTCATATTAGAACAGACATAGAGTAATTAAAATAGTGAAGATGAAAATCTTAAATCTATCACGCATGAAATGTTATCTGGTTCAGGCCAATATGTTGACTTAAAATCTCAGGCTTAGTCTCTACCTGTTTTCTTCATGCAGTGTAAAGGGCTGCTGTGCTGGGTATGGCTTTCTATACCAGAGGATGTATGCCTAATAAATACATTACCCACATACTCCAGGGTCCTGGAGAAACTTTCACCCAGTTTGTAGAAAGACTAAAAGAGGCTATGAATAAGCACATTCCTCACAGCATTGCAACTAAAATGCTTATTCATCAATTAGCATATGAGAATGCCAATGATGAATGTAAAAGAGCCTTAGTCTTAGGACTTCATACAAAAAATTTATCTGTTTATATTCATGTTTGCCAAAATATTGGTTCTACTGCCCACACTTCTGCTGTCATGGCATAGGCTATCTCAATACTTTGCTAACAAATTTGATATGGCTAAATGTTTTAATTGTAGCAAGCAAGGACACACTCCTCGACATTGTTTACAGACTGTAAAGGTTCCAGACTCCTCAGTAAATTTACGCAGTATTCAGTATCCACTTTGCATGAAAGGTTTTCATTGGGCAAAAGACTGTAAATCTAAGTTTCATAAAAAATGGCCCGGTGCTGACAAAACCGGGTACATGGTGTACACAACCATGTACCTAAACTGAGGGCCCCAGCAGGAATAATAAAAGAAGGGTCAATTAGGACTCCAGTGATTTGGACTCAGTCAAGCCAATTATACTTAGTTCAAACCAGACAATTATCGCACTACAAGGACAGGTGCAAGTCCTACGCGAGACTTTAGGTACCTCATATGAAGAACCACTCAGAGTTCCAAATTAGATTTGCCAGTGGCTTCTTGCCTTGATTTGTTGGGGAGAGAAAAGTCAAATTTAATTTCCACTGAAATTTCTATTCCAGCCCTTAACCCCAAATGTGAACCTGGTAGGGATGAGCATTCAAACAAAAAAATTGATTTTTCCCAGAATATTTTGGTTTCTAGACCTCTTTGTGACATTAAGTTTAAAGGGAAATCTTTTATTGGACTGAAGGATATAGGAGCTGATGTCACTATAATCAATAGCCAATCTTGTCCATCTGCTTGGCCAACTAGACCCACCTTTACAGCTCTGATAGGTCTAGGATATCCTTAATCTGTCTCACAGCTTATGCTCCTTCTTTTGTTCATTGGCTCTTACTTACTTCAGAGCCTCAGAGTTATGTATTACCATACAACAGGATGATGGCTAAGATGGAATATCAAGAAAACAAAGGCTTACCTAAAATCCTAAAGGGCTGTACTCTTACAATTCTGCTTTTAAAGGTACAAAAAAGATTTAAAATTGAATTTATAATGAAGGCCATTGGTATTCTTCAGGAAAAGTTATGGGTTTTATCAACATTGATAAGAGAACAACTGCAATTAAGTCATTGCAAATCTACTTTATTGGAACTATTTTTAGAATTCTAGGAGCTGTATTAAATAGAACTGCTGCATTCTTTCTTGATCTCATTCTTTTTAGCTCTCACTCTAATCTACATTTGTTGTCAGCAGTTAATTATAATACAGATATTACTATAAATCTGATTTTCATTCATGGTAAAGCAAGATAACATGATAAATTTGTTTCTCAGAATTCTAAACCTTTGCAGAATGAAAGTAAAATTATCACAGCACAAACTAAACAAGTCATTTCATGTCCTGTTTATCAGCTCGTTGCTAGGCCTATTCCTAAACAAAGCTACAATCCCAGAGGTCTTAGAACCAATTGGTCATGGTAAATGATTATTACCCATATATCCTCTTTAAACATACCTAAATATATTAATGGTTTTATAGATATGTGCCCACATGTGCCCTATATTATCTGTCATACAGAAAAACAAAACAAAAGCAACATGTCTTACAATATTACACATCAGCTTTTGCTAACAATGTTATAAACATTAAAACGTGATGTTAGTCCTGCTTAGGTTACTAATAATTTTCAGAATTTTATTGATAACTAGAAGATAAAGCATATTATAACAGTCCTCTGTAATCCCCAAGGTCAAATAACAATCCAACATATTTGTCTTAAACTGAAAAAATCAGCCTGTCAAACAAAAGAAAGGAGGACCCCAGTCAAAACTTTGCTACCTATATTTTAACTTTTCTGAATCCAGCTTGGCATGGGTGGTCTGGTATCACTTTTAAATTTGGGCTGCGGTTATGTTTATATATCCACAGACAATTGGGAGACATTATGACTCTTAGAGTTGTTCTGTGGTCAGAATCCAACCCATCTACACAACACACCAAGCTCTCTGCCAAGACCTGAAGGAATGGACCTGAGTGCATATCTTCCACTTTCTTTGGCAAGGCCTGCAACATACCGTTCATGAGGCTTGCCACCTTTTTAACAGCCAAGGTTTGCGTCAGGCACCTTATATTATTCTCTTTGTAATGTATAAGCTTATAGAAGCTTTTCTTGGTACTCCTGTGTTTCAAGGAGAAGTGTATTGGGCCTATGTACATACCTAATGCACCATGGCTTATCTTACACTGATGGACAGGCCCCCAGAGATCTTCCATTCTACAGAAAGCAATAACTGTAGATATATCATTCAGCCTGGCCTACAGATTTTAATGCATTTACAAGGGCAGACTAAGCTTAATATTACATCTCATTTTGTTTGTGTGCAGCCCATCTACAGCAAAATGCTACCATTTGCATATCAGTTGCAGATCAGACTTGAGAAGTTTAAAGGACAATTTACCTTATCAACCCTAAGTTCTATTCTGTTGGATGGTAACCTTGTAAGAGATTTTAAACCTACTATTCCTGTCCGTATCCCAGAAGCTCAAGCCCCTCACTTTGAGGAAGGTAATTTGAGCACATGGCAGACTTGCAGGGATCCCTACCATGGATGAGCTATATGCAAATTTAATTATTCCTTTATATTCTTCTAAGGAAAGATTGGTGAAATATTTCTTTTGCAGACTCCACCAACTATATCATGATCTCAGAGGCCTTGCCCAGTGTTACATGGTCAGGTAGATTTCTCAGTCTTCCTGTTCTCAGACTCATTATCAATGACAAACCTGGGCCTATATAATATACTTCATGGAATCTAACCCTACATTTTCATGGTAGACTTCTCCAGACTGAGTGTCTGCAGTTGAAAATGAGAGGATAAGTCAAAGTAGTATTACAAGGATATAAAAATATAAAAGTGAACATATGTGCTTATGGTTGTCAAGTACCATTAAAAAGAAAGATAAAGTGGCAACCAAATATGTTCTCATGTACTAATTGTCATCTGGCCTATTGTATCATGCCTAAACATCTTTCCAATTATTCCACAAAGGAGACAATGGTCAGGATGCCTGGAGCTGGGCTTCCAGTCCAGCTTTCAGTCTAAAAGAGCCATTCTTAAACAATTATTTCACTTAATTCTTTAATGGTGGAGACATTAACTAAAAGATTTGTCAATTGGATCAAGAAAATGCTTGGATTTGTAATAGTAGGGATAACTTCCTTTGTGCTTTTGATAGCCTGTACAGTTATTGACTTTATGATGGCTCATTCCATATTCACTGCTCACCTTGTTGAAAACTGGACAAGAATTTATGGTGACAACAGAAAATTCACTGAAATATTAAGATAAAGTTAATAACTCAAACAAACCTTCTAAAAACATCTGTCCTTGGATGAAAGATCAAGTTATGAACAACAAGGTTTAAAGTACACTATAATATAATGTGATTTTGTATTACCCGATTAAAAATAACAAGTCTTCATCCTTGGGGACTAATCCAGAAACACATACAAGGAATATTACTTTGGAATATTATTTTGCTCCAGACAAGTTACTTGATACTTTATTGAAAACTGCTTTCATAATGTCCTATAATCACAGCTGGGAGAAAACCAGAAGAAAAGGCAAAGAGATCAAAGATGGCTGCCTTTGTTATAGCCTCAAATACAGACCTTAAGTCTGATTCTCTGGGCTCCAAGAACAGCTCATCACTGGTGAGGTTCATCTGCTACCACTAGCAGAAGCCAAGCCACTGTAAGGTGGACTATCTTAAAAAGACCCACAAACCATGCCCTGACTGCCAAAGCAGCCACTCAAAATGAGACTGCACTCTGAAATGGAGGCCCCAAAACACAGACTCAGCTGCCCAAATAGTCCGGTAGGATTAAAGGCCCTGGGCCTACCTCTTCCCTCTGGCCAGACTGTTATCTCTTCCTGTCATCTCCATGGCGGAGCACTGGTTAATCATGACTATAGAGGAACAAAAACCCCAGCCTATTGCTAGACATTAGCATAGGTATCTTTGTCCTTCTCCAACCCTGACTTTCATCATACCTCAATAGAAACAGACTTTATAAGACATTTTGCTTTATTTGTAACTAAGATACTGCACTATATATTCATATTGATTACTAATCAAAATGATGCTCAAATATATATATATATATATTTTTTTCATGTACAAGGTGTTTCAGTGTTTCATAGGTTAAAACAGATCCTCAAAGACATAATATCTTGTCAGTGTGATTCTAAAGAAATTAGCTGCACAGTGTCCATCCAATAGCTTTGTACCTATAGATTGATCCAGATCTTGTATTTGTGACATAAAACTCAGAGCCACATAGTAGAAAGGATACAGAATGGAATTTGTGTAATGGATACACAAAATATGAGAATAGTGATACTAGCCGCCTAGGTATGAAGTTCAGTCAGAAAACTTAAAAGTTCTTTCCCTGAATCCAGACAGAGAGAAGAGGTGTTTCAAACAAAAATGTCTAAAGCTGCTAGAGAAAGAAAAAAGAAAGTGTTCATGATGGAGTCAGTGGGAGTTTCAGATTGACATGGTCATGGGTCTTCCCATCTCAACCTGAGGGAACCCATGTTAACTACCAATATAAAGGGAAAGCCTATTAAACTAGATGCTCATGCAGATGTGTCAGCAGTGACCCAACCAGTGGTCCCACTTGTCAACTGGAAAATACTCTCTTTTCCATAGGTCTTGTAATTCATGTACCTCAAGTAATAAGAGTTGGCCAGTTTAATAGAGTTAATACCCAATGTCCATGGAAGACAGAAAACAGGATTAAACTTTATGTTTAAGATTTCTCTCATGGCTGGGGAGATGGCTCAATGATGGCTCAATAGAATAAGCGCTTGCCTGGCAAGTGCAAGAACCTGAGTTCAATCCCAGGTTCTGAAATAGAGAGGGGGGAGGGAGGAGAGAGAGAGAGAGAGATAGATAGATAGATAGATAGATAGATAGAGAGAGAGAGACAGAGACAGAGACAGAGACAGAGACAGAAAGAGAGATATCTGCAAATAGACCTACAAAATGTTGCAACTAGTATTTTATAATTACAAACTTACAAGATTATAACATTCCAAATCCTTCTACTAATATCTCAATAGCTCTTCAAAATATTAAATATCAAATCAATGGTATGTAAGACACTGAAGTCCCCTGAACCCTATTTTTATCATTTTTATGGGAAGGCATTGCATCTATTTGGTGAAAATCATTTTTGACTATATTCATAATTATCCTGCTGATGTTATTATTTGGCACATGCATTTTTTCCTCACAATTATGTTTATTAAAAACTGACAAACAAAACCTGGACAAAAAAATACCCCTAGTTACTTTTGCACCAGTCATCTTGGGAGGTGTTATCGCCTGTGACCTCCCTGTCCTCTGCCGCGGCCACATCCTCTTCCTTGACCTCATCCTCGACCTCTTCCTGCCACAGCTTCCCTCTTCTTAGATTTCACCTTAGGTTCAACATCCACAAGCAGCGTGTCCAAAGGCAAGCTGTCTGGCAGAATGAAATAACGAATGTTATTCCCTCGAATGTTCAATGTTTCCAGCTGCACCGGCTCTCTGTTCTTCAGGGTCATCTTCACGGCTTTTAGATGTGTGTTCATGCTGACGTCTACACCTGTGATTGTTCCATGGACCTGTGTTCCATTTTTCAATTCAATGCTGACAGTTTCATGACTCAGTTTCATCAAAAATCTCACGAGCTTCATCCTAGCGGCACCGACAGCCTTTGGACCCGGTTGTGCGTATACTACCTGGCACATGCATTTTAATAGTTTCTTTGGTTTGTCTCCTCCAGATTTAAAGTTATTCTAACTACCCAAGATAAAAATGCCTGGTGTCTATTGAGGGCCTTCAGGTAGAACTTCTGGAGAGTATCTCTGACTGCTAGTCAACAACTATGATCCCTTTCAGCCTGAAGAAGCCAGAGCAGTCATCACCCATGGTTCCCTCATGGCAGTTCCAATTACTTCTTCAGAGGGGGAATGTTGTAGGCAGCTGCATTATATAGAAATATCATTAACAGACAGACGGGGCCAGTCTTCCCAAAGAGACAAGATAGAAGACAAAGTGACTTTGCAACTTTACTCCTCAGTTATGGGCCACACCTCAAGATAAAAGAGGAAACAAATACAGCTACATACTTCCCTAGGGATGAGAATCAGGGATTGATAATCTAAGTAGGTATCAATCACCCTTAAGGAGCCCAAATGACTCACTAACACAACCCTCAAAAGGAAGAGACCCTGTAGCTGAGGTATTCACATCTGTTTGCTATTTGACTCTCTTCCTCATCTGGTACTAAATTTAATCAGTTTTACTTGAGTAATTGTGCTTGTAATCTCATTGATTGACCATAGCTTTGTCCCACCTTACGCCTACCTAATTAACTTGAAAATAGATGTTTTTCAGAGAAAGGTATTTTTAATGTTACAACAGATGCCACTTTTGACCCCCAGATGAAAGACTGGGATAAGTTTGCTGATGCTATAGGGCAGTTAAATCCATTTGCTTATTTCAAGACTGACTTTTTGTTATATTTTGGAATTGGTGTACTTTTTTTTTTCTTCATAATCTTTCTCATTAATGTGTGTCATGGAGGATTCTTAGTCCAACAGCTAGAGGCTATGTGGCCCCAACTGACACTACTTCTGCTTTCTCAAAACAAAGAAGGGGGAACTGTGGAGGACCACCTGAGCAGCTGTTCTTGAAAGAAGAGAGATTGTCTCCATTTTGTCTGAGCACAAGATCTCCAAACATCAGATACTATCCCGATAGCATAATGCAATTTACTTTCTCTACATAAGGCTGAGATAAATGTAGGTCACCTACCCATCTCAGCTCACAGTATTCATCTACTTTCCACTATTCTCAGTCATTCCTCTTCAAGCCACTCCTCCACTGACTAAAACCTGGGTTCCTCTCTGGGTCAGACTCTTTGTTCCAGAAAGCCATCTTCATGGATGGACTTATGGCTCCTTGGCTCCCCAATAATTATAAATATGTTTTAGTGTCTTTACTTTCACCGTGGGTTGCACTGGGAATGGTAGATTGGAATTAACTTGGTGGGATTCCAATAATTTATCTTTGGGATTATGAATATTGAATTCTTGGATAAGACAGGAACCTAGAGGGATCTTCTACAATCCACTGTGCCAGCCTGTTTCTTTTAATTGTTGAATTCAGTCCATTTACATTGATGGTTATATTTGAGATGTACTGACTTATGTTTGATATGTTGTTTACCTGTGCTGCTTATCCCTTTTTCTCTTGTATTTAATTGTTGGTCCTCTTTGGAGGGTTCTTTCCTTCTTGGAGTTTTAGTCATTGTGGTCCCTTTCTACAATATTATTAATCTGTATAGTGTTGGCTTTGTCATTAAGAAATTATTTAGTTGTTCTTTGTCTTGGAAGTATTCCACTTCTCCATTACACTTGAAAGATAATTTTTAGGTTATACCAGTTTGGGCTGGGGAACTTCTTCATTGTTTTTCTTGACTTGGTGGTTTGTGAAGACAATTCTTCTGCTATTGTGATGGATGTTCCTTTAAATGTTATCTGTTTCTTTTCTCTAGTTGCTCTTAGTATATTGTTCTCATTCTGGATTTCTGAAATTTGACTATTATGTATGTGGGTGTGTTTTTAATTGGTTTGATTTATTTGGAGTTCTATATGCTTAAGTTACCTCAGTGACATATTGTTTCCCCATGTTTGAGAAGTTTGCTATTACTTCTGCTTGTTCATATTATTTTTATATCTTTTGTATTGACTCCTTTGTCATTGGTCCTTTTAGTCTCAAGTTATTCATCTTTGAATCATCTTGCAGATGTTGAGATTTCTTTTCCTGCAACTTTATTCTTTTTAAGAGATGTTTTCTTACATTTTCTCTGGCTGAAATGCTGTCTTCAATATTTAAAACACTATCTTCCCTTTAACTCAAATGTTTTTCCTTGGAATTCCTTTCTTCTAAAAGCATACTGGTTCTAATATCACACTAATTACTGCTATACTCGTTCTCAAGTAAATATTTTTTGAAAAAATAAAACGTAACAAATGAAAAAAAAGACAAGAAAAAAATGTCATAGGAGTGTCCTACTACAGTGTTGTACATGATTAGACTTCTAAATTTCTGTATAAAATATGTAACAGTTTATTTCTTTTATTTTACTATTTTTTCACATTCTGTAAAGTTTAGCATATCAATGATTGATAAAAAATACCTGTTTCATGTCATGTTTGTTAGCTGACAGATATTCATGATAACTCTAACAGACTACATTCTAGGGTAATAATATCATTAAGCTTCTTTTTTGGAGGAATAACAACTTAAGTTGCCATACAAAAACAGTAAAGAAGAAGAAAGGCTAAAATGTAACCAATATTTTGGCCCTAGCCCTTCAAAGTAAGTTTGGACCCAGGATATGAGTTAACCTATGACATTCTGAAACTCAGTGCTCCCCCCAAATTTATTTCTTTTTATTAATTTTATTGAGAAAAAAATGCAATGAAACAGCTTCAAAATAGATTGTTAGGAGAGTTACAACTATTAATACATTGCATATTATTGTTTTCATACTGCTTATTCATAGTACAAGGTGCAGACATGATATCTTGTCCAAACACTATCAGTACAAACCTTTCTTCTCATTGAATTAAGAGAAATTAGCTACATATCTATCCTAAGTATTCTGTACATATAGATGATAATGTGCCTTCATTTATGTCACTTTTTTTTTCTTTAGTTTTTGTCAGAGATGGATATTCCACTGTCATCCAAACGGTGCAGGTACATGAATTCAGCAAAATATTCCAATATAGTAGTCCACAATAGTAGGTTATCAACAGTATTGATAATGTCCAAATCTGATGACTTGAGTCTTTTGCAGCTCAGCATAACATGGCTTTTTTTGTCATACCTCATTTCTACACTTTTCTGCTGGATGGATAAAGGATAAAGATCTACATAACAAGAAATATAACTTTTGTATCTGACAATGTCAGTCAAGTACCTTCAGGACTTATCCCAAAATCCTGTACCACACTTTGTTGATCCTTTGTCAGTGTCAGCCATGTGGATGAGTCATCACTACTGCTTGCCCAATTTGCTCTCTGTGAAAGCCTGAGAAAATGATTTCTCTCCATGTGACTTTCTTTAAGCACACTACATCATTGATTGCACTCCTCTATGGACCCATAAACTCTTTGATCAGGAAATTTGGGACACAACGGAGTTATATGATGTTACGGTACAGGTTCTCTTATGCCCTGCATCCTCAATGACCTTGAAATGGTAGGGCAAAAAGGTTGGCTGTCCTTGAAGCCCTTCTTTCTCTCTAATTTTTGATCTGAAAACTTATGTTGTTAACCCTCCAGAAGAGAAACTTCTGTTGTATTGCCCTACAACATACGCAGTTGTACTTAACCTCACTTTTTGTCTGAATATAACACATCTTAGGCATAAGATGGAGCATGTATTTTCAATCAATAATTGATATGTTAAAATTTAAGTCTATGACGAGTTTGGAAAATAATTAAAAAGTGAGAGAATTACAAAAAATGAATAAACAGTTGCATATTTTTACACAGTAATTTAGAAATCTAACTATATGCAGCAAAATAGCAGGATAGTCCTGTGGCATTTTTTTTTCTTGACTTGTTTTTCATTTATTAACATGTTTTTAAAAACAAGCAAATAAACAAACAAAAAAAGAAAAAAAAAGCATTTACAGTCCGGCCATAATTGGTATGCCATGAAAAGCAATATGTATTTAGAAGACCAGAATGATAGGACTTCCAAGTATGCCTCCTTTGTTACACATTGCTAACTTTGGTGTAGTCGCTCAGGTCACCGGTATCAACATATACATTTTGTCAGGGTGAGAATCCCACCAAGTAACTTCTAGTTTCAACAACCTGCTGATAGTTCTTAGGATCATTTCCTTTCCCATCTTGCACGTATAAATGAATGACATTGCCTCTTTCATGTTTCCTAGCTTTTCTCCTTTCACTCTTTTCCTTATCTAACCCTCAAGTTCTCACTTTCCTAAAAGGAAATTAAAAATTAAAAATTGTGTTATACTTTTGTATTTGTAATTTTCTTTTGAGTTTTTCTACTAGGGAGACTATATGATATTTACACATGTGGGTCTGGTTTATTTCATGGAGTAGTATTTGTTGAAGTGGCATCCACTTAAATATGAAGGTATCAAGTTTATACTTTTTATGGCTAATACTTCGTTGTATAATAATACCACATTTTTCATCCATTCTTCAGGTGATGGGTGTCTTGGTTGATTCCAGGATTTGGCTATAACAAATTGTGTTGCTATAAACACAGGTACACTTATATCACTATGATATGATGATTTCAGTTCCTCTGGGACAATTCCTAGTAGGGGGATAGCTGGATTAAGTTGTATTTCCAGTCCTAGTTTTTTAAGGAGTTTCCACACTCATTTTCAAAATGGTTGCACCAGTCTACATTCCCAGTGGAGAAGGATTCCCTTTTCCCCACAGCCTTTCCAACATTTGTTGTTAATTGATTTGTTTTGATGGCCATTTTTTCTGAGCTAAGATGTTATGTCAGTGTTGTTTTCATTTGCATTTAATGGACTGCTAGCGATGTTGAGCATTTTTTGCATAAATTTTTTCACTTCTTTAATTTTATCCTTTGAGAAGTGTGTGTTCATCTTGGATGCCCATTTCTGAATTGGATCTTTAAACTTTGGGGCTCTAATATTGTGTAGTTCTTCATATATTCTAGCGAGCAGACCTTTGTCTGAGTGCTTATTTGTCAGTTTTTTTCCATGCTTGCGGGTTGTCTTTTGACTTTGTTGATAATTTCTTTCGACATGCAAAAACTTCAATAAGAAGAGGTCTCAGTTGTTAATTCTTTCAGGTGTTACCAGTGGGATTTGATTTTTGTTCATGACCTCTTTGCCAACCCCTATGTCTTCAGAAGTTCCTCCTAATGTTTAAATCTTGAATCCAGTTTGACTTGAGCTTAGTGCATGGTGATAGACCTGGCTTGGGTCTGGTTGTTGTACTCAGCTTGTTCTTTGCTGTAGCTCATGCAAGTTAGCACTTTTTCTCCCTCTGGAAAGATCTTCTGCTCATGGATTAGCTGGTGGTTCTGGCCCCTTGCTTCTCTGTAGGGACTTCAGCTGCAGAGTTTTGCACCAGCCCTGTCTTGTGAAGGAGGTTCTTGTGAGTATTTGGATGATCCCAAACATGCAGAGCCTGGGCTGGGGTTGGAGCGGATCCAGTAGGCAGAGTGGAAGTTCTCACAAACACTCTGAGCCTGGGCTGGAACTGGAGGTGTCTGGCAGGCATGTAGCAGAATTTCTCACACACTTGCTTGGCTTGGGCTGAGTATGGAGTGGTTCAGTGGATGAGGAGCTTGTATTGTTTGTTTAATATTTCTATCATTCTTCTATCCTCTGTTTTAAACTGTGTCTTCTTTAGATTATCTGAGCCATTACTTCATGATTGTTTTCATATTTTTTTTACCTGAATAATGATTTGGGATCTGATTTCTTCTATAACCTGATTGAATTATTTCTTTATTTCAGTTTATTTTTTCTTTGCTCTCAAGTTTTATATGACACTTTCAATTGCTTCTACATATTAGACTCCTCTCCTTGTTCTTGGTGGTAAGTAAGTAGAAATTGTCTTTGTGTATTCCATTTTGACAATTTTTAAGCTCCCATAGTACATCCAGGCTTATAGCTTTATGTGTGATTGCAGATGGGTGCTGTGTGATCACTAAGATATCAGGGTGGGAACAGGATATAGTCACCAAGGACCTTGAAGCTTTATATGTCTGAATATTTATATATATTTAATTTTATTGAGAAACAAATAGCAATGAGACAGATTCAAAGCAGGTTAGTAGGAAAGTTGCAATAATTAATACATTGCATATTGTTGTTTTTGTAGTACTTATCCATCGTACATGATACAGACATGAGATACTGTCCAAAAACACTATTAGAACAAATTTTTCCACTCATTGAGTTAAGAGAAAGTAGCTGTATATCCACCATAACTATTTTGTATATACAGAAACAAAGTGGTCCTTCATTTTGTTTCCCTTTTTTTGTTTAGTTTTGAAAGAGATGGATATTCCATTGTCATTTAAATATTGTAGGTGTATGAATTCAGCAAAACAATCCAAGATGGTCCAATAGTCCATAAGAGTAGTGGGTTATCCGTTGGACTGGCAATGTCAGAAGTCGTTGACTTGAGCCTTTTAAATCTCAGCATATTAATATGGCTTTACTTTTTTTATACTTTTCTGCTGGATGGTTAAGACCAAGATAAAGCGAGATGATTATAACAAGAAAAGTGACTTTTGTACTTGACATGGTCATTCAAATACCCTCAGAATTTACCCTGAAACCCTGTATGCAGTTTGTAGAACCTTTGCCAGTGTCAGCCATGTGGATGAGAGACAACCATTGCTTTACCAATTTGCTCTCTGTGAAAGGCTGAGAGCATATTTTTTCTTCATGTGACACTCTTTAGGCACACTCTATATCTTCAACCATCTTTGATCACCTTGGTCAGTAAATTTGGGACACACTTAAGTTAAAGGATGTTACAATACAGGTTCTCCCTATGTCTTAAGTCTTCACTGACCTTGAAAGGCTAGGACCAAAATTTTGGCTGTCCTGGCAGCCCTTGTTTTTCTCTAATTTTTGGCCTATAAACTTTAGTTGTTATCCCTGCAGAAAAGAAGCTTAATGATTAAATCTAAATTTTAATGAGGAAACTGCCTCATAAATTATGATACAGATACATTTTTGTGCTATAAGTTGAGAGACACCTGTGCATAATCACAATTACCACGTGTTGTTTCTTGGTAGACTGGATACATTTATTACTCAGAAATACTATTTTAACATATTTTCAAATTGTAAAAGCTTTTTGGATGTTTTACAGGAAAGCAACAGTCCCTGAAAGAAACCTTGGGATACAGGAGTTGTGGAGACAGTTGGTACCTCAGAAAACACTTCCCAAATTGTCCTTGACAAAACAGTAGAAATTAGTTCAACACTTACTTTTTTCCCTAACATTCCATTTAACCATCAAGTTAAAATTTGTTTTGCGGCCAGACTCAATCAATGGCTCAGTGCACCCAGGGGTGGGCCAGTGCGGAATGTGGTACCAGAGGTGAACCCCAGCCCTTTTCTTTACCAGGAAGATGTAGCCACTGTACTGGGTGACTGTAGGAACAATGATCAAAGCTGAAGTTTAGGAGATTCAAACCTATAGTTTGTGATTGGATGTTCCTTATATACGTGTGATATCTTCTTCCATGTGGAGGCAGATTCATGAGTCTAACATTGCTAACTTCTCTCCAGCCCTTCACTTAGTCACAAGACCAGTTACACAGTGAACAAGTGAGTTTAAACTGAATTGTTTTAAAAATTTTTTTGGTATTCTAAAACTGTGTTGCTTCCCTTTCAAGAAGCAGGAACATTTGCTGTTAAAGATGAAAATATAGAAAACTTTTCTTCCAGTCTCTTTCACAGACCCATATGTTGATCTCAATTTACTATTTAATGCAATGTTCCTCTGAATACAGAGCCATTTCATGGCAGGTATCACACAGAAAGAGTGCAGCAAGCTCTGCCTCATGATTCCAGAATGGCTCCTCAGGAGAGAGAGAGAGGCCAAGAAGACCAGAAATGTGTAAGCTCAGACTCTTACGTCCAGCAATATGTTATGCTATCTCCTTAGATTGAATTTACAAATCCAAAATAAAACAGCAACTGCAGAACATTGAATTCCAATTGTGGGTCCTTTATGAGCACAGAGACCAGCATGATCACATGAGTCAGAGTCCCTCAGGTTGCCTTTTGTTATTATCTTAGAGAGAAACAATGGCTGCTGATGTAGATAAATGTGGTCAATTCAATTTTGTCACATTTTTAGGACAGCTTTTCTTAAGGTAGAAAATATTTTTCCAGAATATAACGTTTACCAGAGCTTGACCACCTTGAAAGGCCTACCTCAGATCAGTATGCATCTGTCTAGGGCTATTTCAACTAAAGTACCCTTAGAGTATTCAGCACATTAAATAACTCTGTAATATAAGCCATATTTGTCTATCAGCCTTTTTTTGTCTTGTGGTCATTTGTCAGCTTCAATAATATTTTCTCACTCTGATTCCACCTGGATTGCACTTATATTCTTATCTGGAATCATACAGTCTAAACAAGATTCTGATTAATTCTTGTTGAGACTGACCATGTTTTAAATGCTTCCAGGCCAATGAAGTGGGCAATGAAGTAGGGACCTAAGTCCCCTGGCTTTCCAGCCCCTCTTTCTTCCCTGAATTCCTGTTCAACCCGCTCTTCTGCAGACCTCAGCAGTAATCATTCACAATAGCCTCTTCCTCTCGTCTTGGGAAAAGATGCATGTGCTCCCAAACCACACATTCAACAGCAAATTAATCATCGGTAAAGCATGTTCCTTTTCAGTCTCTCAATAATGAATGAACTGTAGAATCAGTAAGAGCATGAATGTTTTCATAATGTATTACAAGTGCTCATTCAACATATGGCACTTATGAGGCCTCACAGGCTGAGTTTCAAACCTAGTCACAGTGGTTGACCTGTGGTGGACACTCACAGATCACCTGTTTCTGGCTTGTAGTTGTTATTCACTATGCTTTCATTATCAGGCTAATTTTTATGGTCCACAATTTGACTGAGATGTGACCTCCTCTACAGATTCACTTTCATCATTAGATATCTATTCTACTACTGTTTGTGACCTATAGCATGGGTAAGAGAGCTGCAATTTTAATGAGCATAATGTGTTAAAATATTTTATTACATATTTATGGTCTCCCATTTGGCTAAAACCACTATGCAAAGACAAACATTATAGCACATATGTGTGTGTATGTGTGTGTGTGTGTGTGTGTGTGTGTGTATGTGTCTGTGTTTCTCACAGGCTAAGAATAAAATTTTTGAAAAATTTGAAAAATTCAATATATTTGTTTTTGGTGGAAAGATATTGCCCTTAAATGAACACAAAGCACATTAATTTTACATCATATATGTTAATGTTCTAATGTTTCCCCATTAAACCTCCACTTGGTCTGGTGTATTGGCTTAGAAGGATTACATATCTCATCAACTTTTCTGAGCTTGGTACATCATTCTGGGCCTCAGTGATCTTGCACAATATTAGGGATGAAAAGGATTACCATAAAATGGTATCTTTTATAAAATATATTTAATATAAACGTTTTAAAACTGAATGTTGCCAAATAGTTATTTCAATTACATTTTGCTAAGTGTCTGATGATCTTATTAGTGATGAAGGAAGGAAAGGATGAGTTTTCCTATGACAATTTTGTGTTCATATCTCTTAAATCAAGCTAGTAGAGTTGAATGTTATGGTTATATTTAATTCATGTCTCTCACTTCCAAATTATATAGCTATGTCATGAAATACTAATATTTTTCTTATCTCATTATCATTTAGTATGTTGACAGGCTTGCAAATAATATGAGTTTTCATATCAATAAAATACATTTAAATCATTGTTTTTCTTGTCTGTAAATAAGTCTTAATTTTTTGTTTACTGTTATCAGTGTCAATCTTATATTTTTTACCCTACTCAAAATTGTTTAAATTTATTTCCCAAATAAAGTTTTGCACTCAGATATAATATTAAAGAGAACATTTAAATTGAGTAAATAACTAGACTATTTGTTAATGAAAGATGAAAGAAAGTTTTTGGATAGCACTGAAATTTTGGGTTTTTCCTCACCTTCAGTGTTGTGAAGTACCATATTCTCCTAAATTGGACATGAGCTTCTGGCCATTTACTACTGTTTTCCACTTTACAGCATGTACAGTTTCAGCTGTGGTGGAACATCACATTCTTCCCATACCTATAGGTGTGAACTTCTACAGTCTGTTGTTGTTGATGGGTTCAAAATCCTATAGCACTCTGTGGAGGAACATTGCCATATATTCAGTCATGGAAGCTTTCATCTGAAGAACAGAATCTTCCTTCTGGATAATCAGCAGATCCTCTGTTAACCATCAATCCTCAATCACACAGCAAGTTAGGTGCCTTAGTTGCACATTATTGAGTCTTTATCAAATCTGACCAAAGCATGATTATCCATTTTTAATGTTATTTATTAGATACATTTTTTTATTATTTCAACACTTACCTTCAAAAGCAAGAACTTTTGTAGTAAATCAAAAATTTATATTGCATTCTCCTGGTCTGCATTTAATCTCTTAATTTATTTTCTGTTTTGTTTTTGAGACAGGGTCTTGACATGCTGTTCAGGCTGGCTTTGAACTCGCTATGTAGTGCTGGCTGGCCTTGATGATTCTCCTGTCTCAGCTTCTTAAGTATTTGTGCCACCATCCTCCACTCCTTTTAATTCTTATTCCAATATTACTTCACTTCATTCGGCCATCTTTAGTGTCACTGTAGTTATCCCTCCAGGCTCATGTTAAGTCTTTATCCAGGTTCTACTGTCCTAAGTCTCAAGGTTCTTCTCAATATTGATTGCTTGCCACTCCCCAGTTGTTATGCCAGGGCAAAATCCTGCATTGAGTATTTTGTCACTACATTCAGATCACACTTTTGTCAGACCTTTTTCTTCTACATTCTGCCCAGGTGGCTCTTTCAACAAACTCTTGTTGCAACTTAACCATTTTGTTAATGCACTTGCTGTTAGTACTAGAGGGCAGTAGAATCAACTTAATAAAAATCAAGTCTAATTAAAATTTAAATCATTTTTTTTTCAAATTTGTTTGAATGCATAGGACCACTTTCATTGCCTCTATCTTTCTAAGAGATGGAAAATGTCATTCGTTAATATCAGCGAATCTACAAGGAACCATGCTTTGCCTAATCATGTGCCTATGTAATTGAGGAAAAATCTGGTCTTTCTTGACCTTTATAATAATAAAATTCACTTAATTGACTATTACACAAAATTTTCAAGATAAAGATATCATATTATTACTTAAATTATAATAAATGTTAATGTTCTTTCTTCTAATTACCTTAGTTGTAGTTCAAAGCCTATATAGGATTTGTTTACAGATAATTTATTATTTCTTTATTTTTCTTATAACTTGAAATAAGGAAAAGTGTAAATTCTAATAGCAACTAATTTTGTTCAAGAAATGGTATTTCCCTTATCTAAACTAATAAGTAAATCCAGCTTTCTATTCTAATAGCCTTACATATTTTTTTCTTTAGAAGACTACATATATCATAAGCATGTACCCCTAACATATTAAAATTTTATATTGAATTCCAATATGGTACTTCATGTGTTTTATAACCAAGTCACTCTAACTTGTTTTTTAACCAAGAATGGAATTCGGGACTTAGTGCTTGACAGGCAGGCACTGTGCTACGGAGCTACTTCCTTGGTAACTGTAACATCAGCGTTTCTAAGTACACAGAAAAATGTAACTGTACCTGTTCTATATATGAGTTCACAAGAGTCAAACATTTTGAATGAATTGCAAAGTGTGTGGATTATTCTGAGTCAGTGTCCTTTCTTATACCCATTTCTAATTTATTATCACTACTGTTGACTACCTAAGGGACCCATTCTTTGGGATGCTGCAATTTCCATTTTGTGTTCCTCAGATATAATAAGTGAAATCCTCTTATTTTATTTAGAAGGTACAGGGAGATGGATACTCAGGTTATCTTCCTGAATTCAGGAAATAACAGCATTTAATCTCATCAATTATTTTAGAAATTTCTTACGCTCAATATAGTTAGGAATTTTATAAAGATGGAAGAGGTTATTTTTTTGCAAAGATGGAGGAATTGATATTTAATAATGAATTAATATTAAACATTTAAGGCAGAATGATAAGCATCTACACTTTTCATTCAACGGAGGCCTTCAGACAGTTTAGCGGAACCGGGGATTAAAATCAGGCCCTTGCTCTTGCCAGGGAAGTGCTTTTTCCACTGAGCCATCTCCCTGGCCCACAGACAGTTTACAGATAAGGTGTTGCATTTTTCCTTTTCCTTTTGAGTAAAGGCTATTCAGATATGTTGAGCTATTGATCCAAATTCATACATTAATGAATAGTGGACATAGGATTTCCGTTTATTTCTCATAAATTCATGTGCTTTTCACCGGCACTACTGATAAGATCAGTCCTATCCAGCGCTGATATTTTCCTCTCCACTACTGCTATCCCAGTTGAAAGTGTTTCTCTCTATGTTATAGTAAGGAAACATTTATGAGACTTGACTGTCCTGTGTAGTAGAGCACATGAAAGCCATGTTCTTTCTATGTATTTTAAACTGTCGGTACAGTTTGGAGGTAGTTTAGAGAAAGGAGTTCACCTTCTATGTTACTTTTTTAAATGAGTCTCTGTTATAACTGAGGAGAATGTCCATCTTTTACTTCCCGAAACGATATAGTTTTCTCTTTTTTTGTCCCTCCTACTTCATGTCACTAGCATATATGTCTATTCTAATAGTTCTCCCAGATGAATGACCCTTCAATAAAGGGAGCTGAGAAGACTTCTGTTCCTCATGGAGTGGTAGACTAGACAGCTGGACTGAACCTTAGTGCAAACAACGAAAAGTATTAGGTAAAGCGTGATCTTAGAGGAAGGGAAAGAAACAGAAAAAGTCAAAGAAAATAGAAACATCTGAAAAGGAAAGAAATTGGAAAATTCTGTAAGAAAAAATAAGCTTTAAAATAAGTAATTTGCTTTTTTAATTCTTGGCAAAAGCAAAACAAAACTAAACACCCACCCAAACACCCACCAAAAACAGTAAAATCAAACAAAAAATACAAGTGCTTCACTAACAAACTGATTCTCCAGATAGCGTTATGTGTCTCTTTTACCAAACCTAAAATGAGTTTAAAACGTACCAGCTTAATTAGGCAAACAGTAATATTTCATTTTTAATCATATTTAACTTATTGTGGAAAAGATCAAAGATGTATAATGTAGAATACAGGATAACCTAGACCCTAATGTATTTACCATGTAATTTCAAAAACACCAAATCAGAATCAACCCTCTTTTATCTTTAGGTCTCACTTTTTCTTTCCCATTTCCTGGATTATTTTGAAAATATTCCAGACACCACTGCAACTATAACCAAAGCCTACTACAAAGATAACCTGATTTAATTTGATGAAATAAACCAATGTCACCATTTGAATAATGTTGACATTGAATAATTTTTAATACCCTCAAATATCCAGTAGATAATCAAATTTCCCTGTTAGTCTCACTCAGTGATTCTCATACATTTTAGTTTTATATACTAAAGCCAAAGTCAGTTTTATCATGGATTGTGGTGAAACAATATTTCTGGTGTTCCTATAACCTTTTAGGTTATCTGAACAATCCTTCCATGTTCTTTATTACTTGATCATCTTCACCTTGAGGTTCATGACAAAAGTCACATAAATCATTTGGTTAATATACACCAGAATTGTCCACATCCATGAAGATAACTTTTGAGGAGAATGGTTTGTTATTGACAGAATAATATGCCAACTCAGCCTTACACATTGTTTAGGAATCACTTTGTGCAATTCTGAATAAACTCAGCTTCCTCTCAACCCATAGCCTCATCCTTGGCAATTGTACTTTTAAGACATTTACATACTTTGGCAAATAAATACCTTGAAACTATTTTTTTTTTGTCTTTTTGAGACAGGGTCTCACTATGCAGTTCAGGCTGTCCTTAAGCTCACTTTGTAGCTCAGGATGGTCTCGAACTCACAACAATCCTCCAGCCTCAGCCTCCCGAGTGCTGGGATTACAGGAGCCACCACTCCTGGCTCCCTTGAAACTATTTTGAAGACTGTTGGGCAATATTCATATGTAATGCTTAACTTGCTATACATGCAAATATTTGTGTCACTTAGTGTTAATGGCACTTTTATACCAATACTTTATGGTGATTCTCAGTGGGACATAAGTTCTACAAAACTGTTATATCTGAGTCAGAATTACAGGATATGATTGAACAGGGATAAGAAGAACTAACCAGAATGGTTGAATGAATTTTTATAAAGACACCCAGTAAGTGCTTTTATTTTTTTAAGGGTTGATGATAAATTCTAACATCTGAAAATCATATTGATTATACTACAAATACGTTTAGTATTAGTCTACATTGCAACATGAAATCATCTGTGGCAGGGCCTGGGAGATATCGCAGTAGAATAAGTGCTTGCCTGGCAAGCAGAGTGTCCTGAATTCAATCCCTAGTACAGAAAACAGAAAGAAAGGAAGAAAGAAGAAAGGAAGACAGGAAGACAGAAAGACAGAGAGAGAGAGAGAGAGAGAGAGAGAGAGAGAGAGAGAGAGAGAGAGAGAGAGAGAAAGAAAGAAAGAAAGAAAGAAAGAAAGAAAGAAAGAAAGAAAGAAAGAAAGAAAGAAAGAAAGAAAGAAATCATCTGTGGCAGATCATGCTTTATAAGCACTGTCTTTGAAGATATTCAGTAGTTGACTAAATAGACCTAAAATTCAAACAAACAAGATAACTGGAAAATAAAAATTCAGGAGGGTTTTGCTGAAGCAATAATAGGATCAACAGAGCAAAGTTTGAGAAACATAAATACATTACACTTAACCCTAGGATTCTCTCACAAAGCAAACTTTTGTTTCAAGCATACATTAGTCATAAAAGCCAGAACAGTCCACTGTTCAGGAATATAATCATTTCTCTTTTAATTCCATGCACTGATTTGTAAATTCTTGGGTGCCACCTATTTGGTAGGCTACATTCAGGAAGCACATAATTGGGATCTGGATAGTAAATACAATTATTTCATACTTCTGACATAAATGAAATAATGACATGAAACCTATTAATATATGATGAAGTGAATTCTAGATATCTTTAAGAGGAGTCCATTAAACAAGACAACTCTTTGAGAAGTGCTTCAACTTAACATCCATGACTTAGCCACCTATTCCAATTTCTAACTATCCTGTGATTCTATCGATCAAGATTCCCAAAATGGAAACTTGTATATGTAAATGTATGCAAATATGGAATACATAGAATATATTAATTTTTCACATTATTTGTGATGTACAGTTATATAATTTGCTTTCTTCTGATTTATTTTCAGACAATGTTTCCAAGTGAGTGAATTCATTTTTTATGAGAAACTATGAACAGATAATTATGAGAAAAACTATTTTTTAAGGAAAATAAATTTGAACACCTCAAAAAATTAGTGTTTCTTTTGCATTATTTTAGTTACATGGTAAAATTTTATAATTATGACATACTATCAATTTACAAATCTAACTGTATTTTTATAATTAATAAATTACACTTACTGAGGATTGAAGCCAGTAACTGAGGTACATCTTCAGATGTTTTTTGGGTCAGTGTCTTGCATATTCACTAACTTTCTCAACCTGATCTCAAATGTAAGTATAAAGATGCTCCAATGACCAGTATAATTAAGATGTACAGTGCTCCACTTTTCATCTTTCTAGGAATAATGTTTATATAAAAACTATATGTTTATTTTTCTGTATCATTTTTATGACATAAATAAAATGGTATATTTTGTAGTGTTTGACTATTGCTTCCTTTTCAAAATAATACATTTATTTCTTCTTTACCTCTTTTCTTTCAGTGTCAGTCCTTATTGTATTGGGTAAAAATTCTAATGTGAAAGTGAACAGAAACAATATTGGTTTATCTCAGTTCTAAGATAAATCATTGAATTTTCCAGTTAATATTATATTAACTGTAGAGTTTGTCCATATTCTTCTCATTTTTTTTCTTTCCTCTGTGATTTATTTTCTGTCTGGTTATACCAAAAATACTATGAAGAAAGGCAGAAAGAACAATTCACAACAAATACTTCTGAAAAACACAATGCTAGAAGGATGCTTAGGTAAAGTGGAATACTGTGTATCAATAAATGTAAATGAACAAAATTGCATCTTGGCAACTATTTCTGTGTAATAGTAATCAACTTTTTAGAAAAACTGTGTGAGGCTCACAATGCTAAGAGCTTCCCATGCATGGTCTCCTTTCATCCCTGGAACAGTCTTAAGGAATGACTGGCATCTTATAGATGAAGGAACATGCTTACCAAGGTTAAGGAAGCTGCCAAAGAACACATGGCCAACTAAAGGGCAGGCCCAAAATGCAAGCCTATTCCCCTAGGTTTACAATTTAAGAGCAAACCCTTTAGAAAGGCTATTACTTAGAAATGCAGAGTGGGTAATTCCATCAACTATGATCTTTTTTTAAATATATTTTTTATTTTATTGAAGTGAAAATATCAATGAGACAGTTTTAAGACACATTAACAAGACAGATTCAATAAATTAATACATTGCAAATTGTTTTCATAGTTTTGATATCATACAAGGTGCATACATGATATTATACTTACAGACCTTATTATAGCAGTTATCTCTTATCAGTAAATTAAGAGAATGTAACTGTTTACTTATATTATTTTTTATGCCTGCATTATATCACGGATTCAATAATTAATACTTTCTACCTTGTTATTTTCCTAGTGGTTGCCCATAGTACTACAAGTCAACATAATATCCTGTTCAACCACCATTAGTGCAAATCTTCCCTCGTATAGAATTATGCAGAAGCATGGCATATCTATCTCAACTGTACTGTCCATACACACACATCATGATTCTTTGTTTCTATACCCCTTTCTTTGTCTAGACATGTCATAGATGGGTACTTCATTGTCATTAAACCAATTGAGGTGCCTGAACTCAGTGACACAATCCAACACAGTCCAGCATTCCACAACAATAGTGAGTTATCTGAAGAAGTTGTCAACCGTAGCCATTTACAGCTCAACTTATTATTATGGCCTTGAGATATATACCTCATTTTTATAGTTTTCTGCTGTGTGATTAAGACCGAGATAGAGCAAGACCTATATAACAAAACATGTAGTATTTGTTTCTGATGAGGTCACTGAAGTCCCCTCTTGTAATCCTGTACCTTGTTCTGTACATCCTTTGTCTGTGTCATCCATCTGGATGAGTCATGGCCAATGCTTGATGAGTTTGCTCTGTGAGAGCCTGAGAGAAAGTTTTCTCTCCATGCAATTTTCCCTAGGCACACTATAAATCATCAAACTCTTTCCTCTGTGGCTCCGTAATCTCCTTGCTAAGAAAATCTGGGGCACACTGAGTTTTATGATGTTACAATACAGGTTCACCTATGTTCTGAGTCTTTGCTGAGCTTGAAAAGCGAGGGCCAAAATGTTGGTTGGACCTGCAGCTCTTGTACTTCTCCAATTTTGATCTGTGAACTTAGGTTGTAAAACTGTCCAAAAAAAAAAGCTAATTACTACCCTGCAATATAGGCTGTTCACTTTGCCCTATCTGACTCAATTCTTTTTAGTTCTTGCTGTACATTTATATTTGTATTTCTACTTTTCACTTGTTATACTAGGGAGACTATACGATATTTGCACATGTGTGTCACTTACAAGTATATGTTCAAGTGGCATCCAGTTCAATATAAATGCTTCAAGTTTACCATTCTTAATAGTTGAGTAATGCTCCATTATATAGAAATACCACATCTTTTTCAACCATTCCTCATGTGATGGACATCTTGGTTGTTTCCAAGATTTTGCTATCACACATTGTGCTGATATAAACATAGGTACATATATATCACTATGATATAATGTTTTCAGTTCCTCTGGGAAAATTACAATTAGGGGAATAGCTGGCTTGAATGAGATTTCCAGTCCTAATCTTTTGAGGACTCTCCACACTGATCTCCACAATACTTGTACCAGTCTGCATTCCCACCAGCAGTGGAGAAGTGTTCCCTTTTCCCCACAACCACTCCAACATTTGTTTTTGGTTGATTTCCTTATGATAGCCATTCTTTCTGGAGTGAGATGGTATCTCAGTGTTGTTTTTATTTGCATTTCATGAATGGCTAGCGATGTGGAGCATTTTTTGGTATATTTATTCACTTCTTTAATTTCATCCTCTGGGAAGTGTGGGCATCTCAGATGCACATTTCTGAATTGGGTCTTTAAGTCTGAGGGCCCTGTTATATCTTAGTTCTTCATATATTCTAGACAGCAGAACTTTGCCTGATTGCTTATCAGTTAGGAGTTTTTCAAAATTTGTGGATTGTTTTTTCACTGTTGACAATTTCTTTTGACGTGCAAAAACCCAAGAAGAGTTGATCCCAGTCTTTGATTCTTTCAAGTGTTTCCCAATTGAATATATGTTTGTTCATGATCTCTTTATCTACCCCTATGTCTTCAAGAGTTCCTTCTACTTTCTCTTCCAGGAGATTGAGTGTTTCTCTTTTGATGTTTAGATCTTTAATCCATTTTGACTTTAGCTTAGTGCATGGTGATAGAGCTGGGTCAAGTTTTAGTTTTCAGCATGTACAAAGCCAGGTTTTCCAGCACCGTTTGTTAAAGAGGTTATCTTTCTTGCAGTAAGTATGTTTGGCCCATTTATCGCTGATCCGATGGCTGAGTGTGTTCGTAAATGCTTCTGCATCTTCTAATCTACTCCATTGATCCTCAGGTCTATTTTGTTGCCAATACAATGTTGATTTTTTCACATCTACTTTGTGGTATAATTTCAAGTCAAAAATTGTGATGGTCCTGCCTTGTCTTTATTGGCCAAGATTGCCATTGCTATTCTAGGTGATTTGTGGTTGCAAATAAATTTTAGGAATGATTTGTCTAGGTCTTGGGAGGTATGTTGGTGGCAGTTTCATAGGGATTGCATTAAATCTGTACAGAAATTATGGGAGTATGACCATCTTTACGATGTTGATTCTTCCTATCCAGGAGGATGGAATATCTTTCCATTTCCTGAGATCCTCTATAATCTCTTTTGTTAAGGTGTTGTAATTTTCTGTGAAAAGATCTTTCACTTCCTTGGTTAAGTGATTACCAAGGTATTTCATTTTCCACAGTGCTATTTGTAAAAGGTATTGTTTCTATTGTTTCCCTTTCAGTGTGCTTGTTATCTATGTAGAGGAATGCTATTGACTTTTGAGTATTGATTTTGTATCCTGCTATGCTACTGAATTTCCCTATCATTTCTAGTAGTTTCTTGGTGGAATTTTTCGGGTCTTACAAGTAAAGTATCATGTCATCTCCAAATAGTGATAATTTAACTTCTTCTTTACCTATTCTTATTTCTTTTTTCTCCCTCTTTTCTAATGGCTGTTGCTAATGATTCCAAGGCTATATTGAATATGAGGTGTGGTAAAGGACATACTTATTTTGTACGTTATTTAAGAGTAAAAGATTTGAGTTTGTCCGTACCTAGGATTATTTAGCTTTTTGTTATCATAGATAGCTTTTATCAAGTTAAGGTAGAGTCCATCTTTTCCAGTTTTCTGTAGGACCTTGAACATGAATGAGTGATGGACTTTGTCAAAAGTTTTCTCTGCATCAATTTAGATGTATATGTGTTTTTTATATTTCAGTCTATTAACATAATGTATTACATTTATAGATTTTCTAACACTGAACCATCCTTGCATCCCTGGGATGAATCCTACTTGGTCATCGTGTATGATCTTGATGATTTGCCGTATTTTATTTGCTAGGATTTCACTGAGTATTTCTGCGTCTATGTTCATGAGGGAGATTGGACTGTAGTTCTCCTTTTCGGTTGTGTCTTTCCCTGGTTTTGGAATCATTATAATACTTGCATTCAGAAATTATTTTGGGAGGACTGCTTCCTTTTCAATTTCATTGAAGAGTTTGTGGAGTGTGGGAATTATATCTTCTATAAATTTCTTGTAGAATTCAGCTGTGAATCCATCAGGACCTGGACTTTTCTTTGTCGGTAGGCTTTTTATTGTATTTAGTATTTCATTGGCTGTTATTGGTTTATTGAGAGTTATTATATCTTCTTCGTTCAGTTTTGGTAATTTGTACCTTTTGAGGAATCTGTCCACTTTTTCTGTGTCTTCTTTTCAGTGACAGTAAAGATTCTCGAAGTAACTATTGGTAATGTTCTTAATTCCCACTGGATCTGTGGTGATTTCACCCTTTTCATTCCTGGTTGATCTATCTTTTTTGATAGATAGGGTGTGTTAGGTCTCCTGTTAAGATTGTGGTCTTAGATATTAGGTTTTTCATGTCCATTAAGATTTGTTTAACATAGTTGGGAGCTCTTGTGTTTGGTTCATAGCTATTTATGAGTATTACCTCTTGCTCTTGAATTTTTTGCCATGACCAACATATAGTGGCCTTCTTTGTGCTGTTTGATCCTTCTTGGTTTGAAGTTGAGACTCTGAGAACAGAATTGCTACTCCTGCATTTTTCTGAGGTGCTGGGGCATGTACTATTGTTTTCCTTCCTTTGATTTTGTCCCTATGAATGTCATTTTGAGTTACGTGTGTTTCTTGTATACAGCATATTGTTGGATTTTGTTTCCTAATGCACTGTGCCAGTCTAATTCTCTTAATTGGTGAATTGAGTCCGTTTACATTGATGGTCATAATTGAGATGTGTTGACTTACGTTTGTCATGATATTTACCTGGTGTTGTTTTCTCCTTTGTATCCTGTGTTTAATTGTCTTTCCTGTTTAGTGGGTTCCTGCCATTCTCATTCATGGAGTTCTGGTCATTGTTGTCTCTTTCTAGAAAGTCTTTCAGCAGCCTGTGAAAAGAAGGCTTTGTCTTCATGAAATTCTTTTGTTGTTCTTTGTCATGGAAGTATTTCACTTCTCCTTCAAACTTGAAAGAGCGCTTTGCAGAGTGTAATAGTCTGGGCTGGAATTTGTATTCGTATAGAACTTGAAGTACTCTGCTCCATGCTCTCTTTGCCTTCATGGTTTCTGTAGAGAAGTCGGCTATAATTCTGATATTTTTTTTTTTTTTTTTTTTTTGTCTTTTTGAGACAGGGTCTCACTATGCAGTTCAAGCTGGCCTCGAGCTCACTTTGTAGCTCAGGCTGTTCTCGAACTCACAACAATCCTCCTGCCTCAGCCTCCCGAGTGCTGGGATTACAGGCATGTGCCACTATGCCCGGCCCTGGGTTTTCTTTTTAATGTGAGCTGCTTCTTCTCTCTAGCAGCTTTCAGTATATTATTTTTTGTGCTGTATTTCTGGGATCTTTACTATTATATGTCTTGGTATGTTTTTACTTGAGTTGAAGTTATTTGGTGTTCTGTATGCTTTGGTTATCTGAATGTTGGATTCTTTTCTCATATTTTGGTAGTTTTCTGTGATTACCTCTCCCTAAATTCTTTTTTTGTCATTTTTATTGACTCTTTCATTCTCATTGATACCAATTATTCTCACATTGTTCATTCTGGCATCATCTTCCAGGTGATGGATTATTTTTTCCTGCATTCTCATTGTTTTTATGAGACCCTTTCTCACCTTTTCACTAGCTGCACCAGCGTCTTCAAGATCTGAAATTCTGTCTTCGCTTTCACTCAAATGGCTTTGTAAACTTGTGTTTGATATTTTTAGTTCTATATCTCTTTGACTCTGTTTCATGCATTCTATTTCTTTTCTGTATTGCTCATTCCAGGGATCCATCATATTTCTGATCTCCTCGATTCTTTTATCCATGTCTTCTTTAGAGGTAGTTATTAATTTTTTTTCTGCAGAGTTTCTTCAAGTTTGGGTTTCCTCTGTATATTTTTGGACTTGTTTCTGTATTTCAGATGCTATGACTGCAAATAATTCTTTTTTTTTTCAGAGAATTCTTTTTTGATTTCAGAAACTAGTTCTGCTTTGAGTTCCTCATGACCTTTCTGCTGTTGTTTCTTTGATTCAGATGGTGTTAATTCTTATGTTTCACCTGAAATAGTGCTCTCTGCACTTGTTTTGCGTGAGCATTGGTTTTCCCCCAGATGTTTCTGGATTTAATTCTTTATTTCAGATACTATGTATTCAGATATTTCTTTTTTTATTTGAGGAATTAATTCTCATCTGATTTCTTCTATACCTTTCTGTTGTTGTTCCTTTGCTTCTGTTTCTGTTAATTCATTCATTTTAGCTGAGCTAGTGTCCTCTGCACATACTGGTGGACTCGAGGCCTGATATTGTGTTTTTCTCCTTGTTCTTGTCATTTTGTATAGTACCAACCTCTAACACTTGGTGTAGAGCTTTGGTGTAGCTATAATCTTAGCATGTAATAAGATTCTGGTGCCAGTCTATTAAGTTTGAGATTATCCAGTTATGCCTGTCCTGGATCTAGCTGTTCAGTTCCTTTTTGCTAGTGCTGCTTTGCTTCCCCTCTGTTGGTTCCCTGGTCACGCAAGCATGAACCGAACCAGGATGCAAATCAAGTAGTGAAAATTCCCACTATCTTGGCTGGCTTTGTAGGGAGCATCCGGAAAGTTGCCAGAATCGGCTCTTATGTCTCAGGCAGGTCACTCTCTAGGTGGATGGTGGGTGGGCCTGGGCTTTGGTCGGTCTGCTGGGCTCCCTAAAGTATAGTGGATGTTCTTATTCAGTGGCTAGTCTGTGCTGGGTCAGCGAACGTGTGCTGGGTTGAGGGCCATGGGCTGGAACCACAGAAGGTTGTGAAAAGTCCTTCCAATGTGGTGGGCCTGGAGCCCTCACTCACAGGCCTACCTGCGCTGGGTCTCAGGCTGCAGGGTGGGACAGAGGATCACTGGGAAATGTGTCTCTGGCGCAGTGGGCCTGGAGCTCTCCACTCACCAAACTTTGATGCCCAAGGAGTCGCGAAACTCCCACTTGCTCAGTGGTCTTTAGGGCAGGCAATTCTCGCAGTTGCTGGTGAGTGGCCCTGGATGTTTCAGGCCGGTCACTGGCTTGGAGGGCTTGGGGGCGGGGATCCGTATAGCTGGCCCATGGGAAGAAGCCAAAGGCTCTCCCACAGACTGGCCCACACTCACTGATCTGGGAGGCCTGGTGAGTCGCGCAAATTCCTACTCACTGGGAGGGCTTAAGCAGGGATCCCGGAGGCCACTGGAGTCCCCTGTCCCCACTGTCTCAAGCCGGTCTCTCTGGCTGGGTGGGCATGTGCAGGGGGTGTTCTTCTCATATTTAATATTGTTCTGTGTATTCTTATCTTAGTAAGAGTTTGAATTTTTCATGAAATGCAAATTAACGCAATATGAGATTTCATTTAACTTCAGAAAGAATGGTTATCATTAAGAAGTCAACCAATAACAAATTCAAGTGGGGCTATGGAGAAAAATCTACCTCAACCCCACTGTTGATGGGAGTATAGACTGATTTAAAAACTGTGGAAAACATTGTGGAAATTATTCAAAGAATTAGGATGAGAGCACATTTGATCCATCTATTCCTCTTGTGGTGGTAGATGCTTTTAACTCAGAAGAATTAAAAGCATCATACCACCTTGGTATTTGTGCATCCATGTATATATTAGCCCACTTTTAAGAGCTAAATGTTGGAAACAATCTAAATGCACGAGGAATGGTTAAAACACTGTTCTTTTATTATTTTAATGAGAAAAAAAGATAAAATGGGAATGAAATATTTTCAAAACAGGTTAGTAGGACAGTTTCAATAATTAATACACTGTATTTCGTTTTCTTCATTGTTATTCAGAATTCAGGATGCAGACCTGATATCTTGTCTAAAAAGTATGAGTAAAAACCTTTCTTCTCAATGAACTATGAGAAAGTAGCTGCATATATCTATCCTAACATATATATATATATATATATATATATATATATATATATATATACAGAACAAATATATCTATCCTACCCTACAAAATGATCTTTTATTTTTCCCCCTTTTTTGGTTTTGTTTTGACAGAGATAATTGTTCTACTGCAATTAGAGAAAGTGTATGTGTAGAAAATGTGTTCTTTTAATATAATGGAGTAGTACTTATCCATGAAAGATAAACTGGAGACTTTTATAGGTAAATGTTGTAAGTAGAGATCATACTCATAAGTAAACTAAATCAGACCCACATATGTAAGTGTTATATTATCTTCCTGGTATGAAGAACTGAAAGTGTTGTTAAGGTCCAAAATGTACAATAAATATTGTAAAAGGGGAATGAATTGTTCAAAAAGAAAAAGAAACTAGGATGGTGGAAAAAGAATAAAAGGAAAAGGTAAAAAATCAAAATACAAAATAGTTAAACTAGAATTTTCTTTAATTTCATTCAAAATAAAGGCTTATGCTAACAGCATTTGGAGAAATTTTACTATACACATCTTGAACTTTAACTACTTTAAAGATAACAATACTCAATGTATTATCTGTTATTATTTCATTATTTTTGTTAATTTTGTTATTTTGAAGAGTAAAAACAAAAGCAAGAAAAACAAAAAAAAAGATAAAACAGAGTAACATATAACAATAAATAAGGTACAAAATTTCAAAACAAGAATAGCTGATTAATAGTAATTGATATGGTACCTATTTTGCCATCAAATCTGTTGTTCAGACTAACAGATGTGATTATGCAAGATGGGACATACTGAATATTACCACTGCTTAAAGAAAGCTTAAATTTTTGTCTTATCTCTAATTTTCTTGTATTACTTTAAATAACATAAAGAGTATAGAAATGTTAGAAACAATCCAAGTGCACAAGGAATGAATAAAAAAATATTCTTTTACTATTTTAATTAGAAAAAAGATAAAATAGCAATGAAATAGTTTCAAAGGTTACTATTTCAAAGGTTACTAGGACAGTTACATAATTAAAGCATTGTATATTGTTTTCTTTATAAAGAGTATAAAAACATGGCCCAGGTCTATCGTGATACACTAAGCTAAAGTAAAAATGGATTGAAGATCTAAACACTAAAACAGAAACACTAAATCTCATGGAAGATAAAGGAGGAGTAACTCTTGAAGATGTAAGGATAGGCAAAGAATTCATGAACAAAAGTAAAATCTCAAGGGTAATAGTTGAAAGAATAAACAAGTGGGATATCCTCTTATTGAGAACTTTTTGAACATCAAAACAAATTAGCAACAAAGTGAAATGACAACCTACAAACCTGGAAAAAATTCTTAGCCAAGAAGCACTCACAGAAACATATGCTTTCTAGAATTTATACAGAACTAAAAAAACATTAGAATCACAAAATTTAAGGACCCAGTCCAGAAGTAGGCATCCCAGATGAACACACACCTCTCAGAGTATGAAATTAAAGAAGCACATATGTATATGAAAAAATGCTCCACATCACTAGCCATCCGTGAAATGCAAATTGAAACAAGACTGAGATACCCACTCATCCCAGAAACAATGGCAATCTTAAAGCAATCAACCAACGACCAACGTTGGAGAGGCTATGGGGCAAAAGGAACCATTCTCCATTGCTAGTAGAAAGATAGACTAGGGCACCCATTATGGAAATCAGTATGGAGACTCTTTAAAAATGTAGGACTGGAAATCCCATTTAAACTAGCCATCTCTTACTGGGACATTTCCCGGGGCAACTGAAAGTGTCATATCACAGTGTTGTATGTGTACCTGTGTTTGTAGTAGCATAATTTGTGATAGCCAAATCTTGGAAACAACTCGGATGCCCATCATGTGACGAATAGATAAAAAAGATGTGGTATTTTTATACAGTGGAGTTTTTACTCAGCTAAAAAGATGGATAAACTTGAAGTGTTTATTTAAATGGATACAACTCAAAGATATATGTGCAATAAAACAGACCCAAATGTGTAAATATTGTATAGTTTCCATATTGTAAGAACTCAAAAGAAGAAATGAAAATAGAAATTTGTATCATATTTAGAAAGAATGGGAGAATTTGAGGATTAGACAATGAAGAGAGGACAAGGAGAAAAGTTGGGAAACATGACAGGGGCAAAGCCATACATTTATATGCACAAGATGCATAAGGCAATGATGGTGACAAACATCAGCAGGTTTCAGAAACAAGCAGTTCATTAGTAGGATTCTCAGTCTGACTAACTATATGTTGATAACTGTGAAGTAAGCAACTGCACTGAAGATAGCAATGTGTGATAGTAGGGTCATGCTTGGAATCCGTACTTCCTATTATGACCAACCAATTACTGTCATACTATCTCTCAAGTAAATCTTTGCTTAAAAAAAATGGTAACAAATGAAAGCAAGAGACAAGAAAAGTAATGTCACAGATTGTCCTGATACAATGGTGTATACAGTTACATTTCTAAATTTCTGTGAAAAAATATTTATTGTGTACTCCTATTTTATAAATTAAAATTTTTTTTCCTTCATATTCTGTAGGGACTTAAATTTTAACATATCAACACTTGATGGGAAATACCTGTTCCATATTATTCTTAAAATGTATGATATTTAGAGAGATATTTCATAAAGCTCAACTGCCTATGTTGTGGAGTAATAATTATAAGCTTCTCTTCCGGAGGGCTAACAAGCTAGTGTGAGGACAACAAATTAGGGAAAAAGAAAGGCTTCAGGGAAAGCTATCATTTTGGTCCTAGCCTTTCAAGGTCAGTGAATACTTAAGATATAGAAGAACTTGTACTGCAATGTCCTGTAACTCATTTATGCCCCACATTTTCTGATCAAGGAGATTATAGAGCCACAGAGGAAAGTGATCACTGATGTAGAGTGTAGGAGAATCACAAGGAGAGAAAACATACTCTCAGGCTTTAACTAAGAGCAAATTTGTCAAGCAAACAGCCGTGAGTCATCCACATGGCTAACTCTTGACACAGTATCTACAAACTGTGGTACAGGGCTATAGGATAAATCCTGATGGGATTTGATTGACTTTATCAAATACAAAAGTTACATTTGTCATTATATAGGTCTTATTTTATCTTGTTCTTAACCATCCAGCAGAAAAGTATGAAAACGAAGTATAAAAAATAAAGCCATATTAACATACTGAGCTCTAAAAGGCTCAAGGCAACAACTTCAGACACTGGCAGACCTACGGACAATGCACTACTATCATGGACTACTGGACTATATTGGAATATTTTGCTGAGTTCATTTACCTACAACATTTAAGTAGCAATAGAATACCCATCTCTCACAAAACTAAACAAAAAATGGGATATAAATGAAGGGCCATTTTGTATCTGTATATACAAAATAATAGGATTGACATATAATTTCTCTGTCTTAATTCAGTGATATGAAAGATTTGTACTAATTGTGTTTGGACAGGTATCATATCTGCATCTAGTACCATGAGTCACCACTACAAGCACAATGATTTTCAATTAATTAATTATTGAAACTGTCCTACTAATTGGTTTTGAATCCATCTCATTGCTATTTGCTTCTCAAAAAAAGTTAATTAAGCAAAAAAGAGATCATAAACTATCTTTTAGATCAACTATGAATGTAGTTACCTTATATCATTTCTCAAAGTAGGAAGGCTTAGTCTCTGTCCCCATGGGGCACATTAATGACTTATCCATCCTTCCTGTAAATACTGAATGAATTAATATAATACATAACGACTTAATTTAGTTAATACAAGATGTGTGCTAAGAATTTGATTTGACCCTAACAATTACAAAACAATATTTTATGATAATTCTGGAAAATTAGAGTCTTGTTGAAAATTCATATCTGTATCTCACACTATATAAAACATTTTACCTAATGTGGAATAAATGTTTTAAAAAGTCTTTAGCATTATGAAAGAAAATATGCTATAAAGACTCTTTATGCTCCAAATGGAGAAAACACTAATTAAGCCCAATTATAAACCTAGGACACAAATGAGAAAAGCAGTAAATAAATAGAATTTACTTTGTCAAGTATTTGACCAAATATTACACAATACAATCAATCTATGAGCAGGAAGAGTGGGCAAAATTAATTATTAATTTATTTAAGATTCTCTAACAAATAGAACAGGACAGAAAAGTAAAAATAATCTTGAAGGTTGAGAATTATCATTTCAGTTAAGATATTTTAATGACAAACAAATATGGGCATGTTAAAAGATTTTTAATGATAAATGTCTACTAGCAGAATAGATGAATATATTATTCTATGGTCATAAAATAGAATATATTATTCCTTGGATGTTTCTATTTTTGAAATTATTTACTGGGTCAGCCAGGTAGCTCAGCAAACTGCCTGTTTAGGCAGAGGACAGCAATCGGGGTTCTATCCCCCACATGCTGTGCCGGCCCTGCCTTCCAGACACAGTGAGAGGGCACTTGAGACTGGGTGTGGTGGTGCATGCCCGTAATCCCAGCACTTCGGAGGCTGAAAACAGGAGGATCACTACAAGTCTGACCTATGTAGTGAGACCCAGAACACAATGTAGACCCTGCACCAACTACATTAAAAAAAAAAATTGTTTACTGAAATTCAAACCTTGTCTGTCTTTCCAATTATTTGGTCACTGAAATGAGCTGGTGCTAATCTTGTGTATTAAAATGTGCATGCAATGCATGAAATAAATCAGACTCACATGTATACACATCTAAATTTCACATTGTCTTCCTAGTGTGAGGAACTGAAAGGTTAAATAAGGTTCACAATGTACCAGAGCTATTGTGAAATAGGAAGAAATTGTTCAAGTAAAAAGAACCTAGAGTGGGGAAAAGGGGAAAGGAAGGATGGAAATAGGAAAGAAAGCAAAATACAACATGGCTATACTACTAGTTTCATTGAAAACAAAGATTTGTTCTAATATCCTTTGGAGAATTGTTTAAGCTCATATCTTGTGCTCTGAGCAACTACTTAGAAGGTAACAATAATCATTTTTTTTTTAATCTTTTATAACAGGAATCAAATTCAAGACCTCTTCCTTGCCAGGCAGGTACTGGGCCACTGAGCTGAATCACTGGCCTTAATATTCAAGGTATTAATAAATATTCTTCTTCTATTTTTGTTATAAAATTGTTTTACTTTTCCCCATAAATAAATAAATAAAATTAACACACCAGTGGAGAAAATTAGAGTAAATGTGTTCACATTTATCAGAACACTATGTTTGAAAAACACAAGAACAGAACTAAATACAATTAATGAACTATTTTTTTTTATAAAGAGAAAATAATGTTAAACAGAAAAATTACAAGTGACACAGAATTTCACCCAACAAAGTACTTTAAATTTCACAGCATTTCCTGTAATGGCTATTTTTGTCTTCCAACCAGTTATTTGTTACCAGATATATGCATGCAAAATTAGAAGAAAAGAAAAAAAGAAAAAATTAAGAGGAAAAGAAAGAGAGAAAAAAAGCAGAAATAACAAATTAAGAATTATCTTTACCTTTCCATAGACCATAAGAAATCCACATTTATATGTGTTTTTTTCTTCTTTTCTTTTCTTTCTTTTCTTTTCTTCTTTCTTTATTTCTTTCTTTTCCTCCTTTCGTTTATTCTCTTTATTTCTATTCTTTCTTACCTTTTTCATTTTTACTGAATAGCCTGATGTACTTGAAATCTTAAGCATTTCTGTGTAGAAAAGGAGCAATCTAAATGGAATAAAGTTGGCTTGCAATTGCAAATTTGCATTTTGGTAAAATTTCATCTCAGAGAGTAATGGAGAGTTAATTGCATATTCAGAGCTAAAGAAAGATAATTCTGAAGAAAAAAGAAAGTAGGAGTCAGAATGAATGCTACAAATAGTGATTTTAATGCATCATTTTGTGAGCTAAATAAGAGAATCAAGTTTAAGAACATAAGGACTCATGGTGGGGAAAAACATACAGCTACCTATTGATTATACCACCTTCCAAAGTTAGGGTTCTTATCTTATTCACACCTGTAGTTTTGTTTTCTTTTTTTGAGTATTAGTCTTTGTTTTTATTGTGTCCTTTTGTTTTTTGAGATAGAGTCTCACTATGCAGTTCAGGGTGGCCTTGGGCTCATTTTGTAGCCCAGCCTGGTCTCAAACTCACAATGATCCTCATGTGTCAACCTCCCAAGTGCTAGGATTATAGGTATGTGCCACCATATGCAGCACACACTTGTGAATTTGGATAGCAAGCAATTTTCTACATAAATTTAACTTATTCTAATGGATCCAGAAAAATATGATTATTATTGGGCAATGTGATATTTTGATGCATGTCTGCATTACATAATGTTTTAAATCAGCTTGGGTATATCTCCTTCGATCATCATTTCTTTATGCCAGAAATAAACTTTCTCCATTTTCAGTTTAGTAGAAAACTTGTAGAGCTTGCCAGATAGCTCAGCGGATTAAGCGCCTCTTTAGGCAGATATAGGAACCTGAGTACGATCCGTGGCCCACTATTCTGGTCCTGCCCATGGGGCACAGAGAGATGGTGATTGAGTTTGGGCATGGTGGTGCTCACCTGTAATCCCAGCATTTGGAAGGCTGTGAACAGAAGAGTCACTACAAGTCCGATCTGTGTAGTGAGACCCTATAGACCAGTACTAAATAAATGAAACATAAAAAAGGAATACTTGTAGAATTGATAAAATAACACTATGATCCCTAGAGCTCTTGCAGACTCTGTCTTGATCCTCAGGGTGTTATCTACAGAAATGTTTAGATATGTTCCATGTTGCAGTTCAGTACAATTGACAAAAGGGTCTGAGTAAATACTCTAATATTTATCTTTAATTTAAAATGCATTCTCATAATGATCCTACAAGTGAATTGCTTACTGTATCTCACTATACACAGAGAAGATTTTAAATGCTGTGCTTTGTAGATGACTCATGAGAAGCCTAGATCATCAGGATGGGGTCTGCAAGCCCTCCCACCTCTCAGTGACCAGAAAAGAATGTCCTGATCTTTTAATTATTGGTTGTGAATTGAATGGGTTGCAGAAATAGAAGACTTACCATGGCGTTGTATACATGTTAGTGTTACAGGTAGCTAAATAGCATTTTTTTGGGGTGTTGCTGGGGAGGTGAAGACTGCTTTTGTGATTTTTTTTTTTTTACAATTTATTTTCCTGTTTTAACCGCAATGACTGTATGGAAGGGATTATCTGATGTCATTTGGAGACGGGTTGTGTTTCATTTTAAAAGATTTGAAACAAAAATAAAAATTGTATAAATACAAAAATGGGACTCAGCATCAATCTCGTCACTTCGGAAGTGAACTTGAGTGAGGTGCCGCCCTGACTTCAAAATTCAGAAGATCCATTTTGGCCTATTTAAAAGCATTTATATTTCTTAATAATTTTATTGAGAATCAAATGGCAATGAGCCAGTTTCAAAACCGATTTGTAGGACAGCTTCAATAACACATACATTATGTATTGCTATCTTCTTAGTGGTTATTTACAGTACAAGACTCAGACATGATATCCTGTCCACAAACACTAATAGTATATATCTTTCTATTTATTGACTTAAGAGAAAGTAGCTGTGCATCTATCCTAACTATTTTGACTATACAGATAAAAAGTCCTTCATATGCATCCTCTTTTTTTTCTTTATTTTTTTCAGATATTGGTATTCCATTGTCATATACATATCATTGTAGGTGAGTGAATTCAGAAAAATATTCCATTATAGTCCAGTAGTAGTCCATAAGAGTAGTGGGTTATCTGTGGGACTGGCACTGTCAGAAGTTGCTGAGTTGAGCCTTTTACAGTAGAAAAGTATAAAAGCATTTGTGTTTGTGTGAAATAAGATGAAAAGTAGTGTCTCCATTCAGTGCCTGCAGCTTTCTTTTGTTTAAACTTGTTTAACTTTTATTAGTAAAGAAAATTTTACCTGTAGTTTCATTTCCACATGTTTGCATAGTTCATGAGTGGAAGCGTGAAAAAGGTGGATGGGACTAATGGTTTCATATCCCCTGGCAACCTTAACCACATCAGAATGCTTTCTTAAGTCAGCTAGCTCTATTATGACATAAACACCAAGATTGAAGCTTCAAATTTTACTTTTTAGCGAGCAAAACCAAATCTCAAGTCCAGAGGATTATTTTGCTCCCTACTCTATCTAATCCAAGAAACAGAAATCTAGAATAGAAAGATAGGAGAGTAGGTCTTACAGCATAAACTAGAAAAAGCTGACAGTCTATAGTAAGAAAATGAGAATGCAATGAAGTGCAGAGAAAGGAGCTGGCCAGCAGGCTGGGATGTAAGGAAGACATTATCCAGGGAGGACCAAGTTGCCAGTTCAGATGCCTGTACAACTAAGCCAGCAGAAGAATCCTCCATGTCACACTGATGTGAATATTATCTGTAACAGGGACCCAAAGCTCTCAATGAATAAAGAGTTGCTATAATCGATTCCTTGCATCTGTTTCTACACATTTCACTGACCTAAATTCATTTGACTTTTTCAGTGTTGATCTAAATCTTTACATATGGATTATCATATTTTCCTCAGTAATCTGAAACTTTGAACCCTAAGTGGTAAGGCATATGTTACAGGATGTTTGTGGTGAGAGGACCTGCACAGCAATCATGACTTCCAGTTACATTGAGGAAGAAACTCCAGGGGCATTTTCTATAGAACACCTAAAAGCACCTTTATGCTCTCAACCAAGAGGGAAAGTTAGTACTAGTATTGTATGGTAAGTCTTAGGGATTCTGGGAAAGGTGAAAAGAAAAAATAAGAAAAAGAAAATGAAAACATAATTGGAATTTACAATTCTGGTCATTCTGTATGTTCAGAGCCTTTAGAAAATACAATAAAATGGTAATCCAGAGAGTTCTTTACCCATGAAATGAATATTTCATGAGCAGGTTAATCTTTTTTAAATCTGTTGAGTTGAAATCTGTATTAGTTTCACACTTCTGGTGACAAATGCCAAAATATCTTCAAGATTTTTGAATACAAATACAAATATTTAAAAAAATCATCTTTCCAGAGAACATAGCTTTACTCTCCAATGACTAACCTTCTACACTATATTTTCACTGAAACCATTATGCTTATGATGGAAAATGATACTGTATTTTGCGGCTTTTTCATTCTCATGCTGGAAAACTGATTAAAATGATAAAGGTTTGTAATGTATCATGCTTTCCCCAATTTCTCTTATAGCCATTTAATATTTCACTTCTAGGATACTTGAAGACACAAAAAGTTTGAATCTTGATACTTTTTTGTATAGATAAAAAAAGAAAACATCAATTTACAATTTACATACAAACTTCACAGTTGCCACTTAAAGTAATGTAATGGATAATATAACCTGGCATCTTTTAGATTTGTGTATGTTTTGTGATGCCAAGAACATCATGCTCAAGTTAAACAAATAGTCTCTTTTATTAAATGTCATTTACTACCAAGACTGATTATTCATCTGTATTGAACATTGTAGTCACAACAAAAAAGAAGCTTGAGTGGATACCTGCTAATCTTGTCTGATTGAGACCTAGAGTTGAAGATATAACTCCCTGTCACCTCCTATAAGGAAGCAAAAGATCATCAAGGTTATTTCAGAGAATAATGGAAAGAATGGAAATTTTTGTATTGTACCTTTAATAAAAACATGTTCTTTCCAAAACTTAAACAGGGAGACAAGGTGGTGAGAAGGACTTAATAGCAATCTTTTGATTCAAAAATCTGTGTGTTCTTCACAAAATGAAGACAGATACCTGTGTTTCATGGAAGATCCAGAATGTGCTCACTGCATTTCGCAAGTAGATACACAAAATAGCAAGATCATAAAAGGCTCAGTTGACTGAACTCTCTCCTCAGCATTAATGAACAACATTTCTGTAAGTCTAAATTTTTCCTGAATGTTGAAGCCCTTATTCTAATGTCTTCCTACTGCATGCCAGAAATCTTAATAAATTGAGCTATTTGCCTACCTTAAAAAAAAAAAAAAAAACTCAGTTTTTAAAAGCCCCTTTACTCATTGAGATAAAGAAAAGGACAAAAAATGGTCTGAGTGAAAAATGGGCTCTGCTCAGAGGTGATGTTTGGAGGCCCACACGCCTGAGGTGATTTCTGCTCTGAACCAGGCCAGAGCTCCCCCAGTAGGACCCACAGCAGCTCCTGAAGCAGCTTGTAAACTAAGCTCAGGCCTTATGTTCTTCAGGAAGTCTTGCTGGGCTCTCAGAGACTCCCTTATTTTGTCATACTGTATTACAGTGATCGTTTTCCTGTGTCCTTATAAGGTTGCAAGCACCTTAGAGCCTGAGATTGGCTTTGCTACCCCTGTGGGCACTGCATAAATTTACCTTGAAAGAGTGTTGAATTGAAGTTAATTTTGCATTTTTTTTGCAAACAAAAGTTAAAAGGAACAAGGGGAGGAGAAAGGTAAGTAAAAACCAATCAAGATGTGTCGTGTAGTACATATAACAATAAAAGTCTTAAAAACACAATTAAAATTACACAGCTGTCATCCTGTATCCTACGACTAGTATTAATTGGGACCTCCTTTGCTACACATTATTTTACTATTGGTGTTTACAAAATGAAGAGTAGGCTGGGGCAAATCCCTGTTCCTTAGAAACAAATGGCATGAGAAAAAATCTCTTTTCATTTTCAACTGAAAAATGGAGCTGTTTTATGTAGCATTTCATTTTAAGATCTGAGAAAAGTGAGTCTATTTCACCAGTGCTTGAACTTAATTAAAAAGTTTTTAATGGTGAACAATATTAACATCATTTCTGAGTAATATTACCACAAATATATTTTTAAATGATATACAAATATATAAGCACTTGATTCTTGTCCATCTGATACTTTCCTTGTACTCGGCAACCACAGACAGGTGTGTTTACTGAATTTTGAATAATATAAAGTTATCTAAAATACCTACTAAATTCATCTTCCAGGATAAACAATTTTTACAACAGATTATTCTCTGAGACATTCAGTAATTATTTACTTCTATTATTTTAATTTTATTTTCTGTAGTTATTCTATTTCATTTCTAATATTATTTTAATTTTATTCCTAAATGGCTTTTGACAAGTACAAAATGTTCCAAAATTATTGCAAATTGTCAAATTAATGAAATTGTGAACATTTTGATAAAAATCTCAGTCTATTACTTAAAGTCACTAATTGATGGTAATACAGTAGAGGATTTTGTATCTATATTTAAAATACACATATGTTTATAATACAGCTCCATAAGCTACTTGATATAAGACTATATTTAAGTCTATTTGTTATAAAGTATTTAAATGTATTTATATTAAATTTCTTGGTGTACAGTCAGATAATTTCAGTTAGCATAGAATGGAATATAACTTTCCTGAGTTAATACCAGCCAAAAAAATATGGAGAGATGGATCAGCTAAAGATAGAGAACAATTATGGGATTCTCTTTCTATTAAAGATTCAGTTTGCAGCTTGCTTTGTCCAAATTGGCACAGTCTTTCTCAGTAGTGATAAATGTCTATAGTTTTGAATTTCTGTAATTGAAAATATTCACTGTTGTTTTTGGCACTGCAAAGTGGATCTTGGAAAGAGCTTCTTTCTGTTGAGGACATAGTTTAAAGCCCTCCTCTAAAACCCAAATAAATGATGAAAAAAGATGTGGCCCCAGGAGGTCAGGTGCCAGGTGTTTTCCATAGCAAAGCAAGAAGAATGAACTAAGATGACTGAGTGGTAAAGAATCATGGAGACCTACACACTCTCTCTGTGACCCCTCCTCTCTGCTCCTTACTGTGAAAGATTATTGCCCTCTTGAATATTGGGAAATGCAACTTGAAGTGAAACAAGCCCCTCCTTACTCTCAGGAATAGTCTTTTCTACTTTTTACCCAAATATATAGTGTCTGATCAGCAGTGGACAGATGAACTTGAGCATATGAGCTTACAAGACAAGAAACAGTAACTGCATAAGACTTTTTTAAAGATCTGAATTTCGAAAGTTTTAGCTGGGCATGGTAGCATAGGACTGTAATCCCAGCACTCGGGAGGTTGAGGGAGGAGGATTGTTGTGACTTCGAGACCAGCCTGAGCTACAAGGTGAGCTTAAGGCCAGCCTGAACTGCACAGTGAGACCCTGTCTCAAAAAGACAAAAAAAAAAAAATACAATAAAAAATAAAATTTGAAAGTTTTGGTGAATTTAAAATGAAAGACTACCTCAGATTCTGAGGTATGGTTGGCTGTGAGCAGTAGTAGCCCTGACTGTCAAGGGTTTGGATGCCTTGTATGGTGTACTCCTCCTGAAAGCTACTACCATCACTCACCTGGTTAACTGCCAGATATTTTGACTCACAAATAACTGAATGGTAAAGTTGGAAACATGTATGAAAACATATCAACTTATCACATCTGAAATAGCTGAAAATGATTCCACCTCTTAAATCCGTCAATCACTTTTGGTGATACACAAAACAGGAAATGTCTGATAGATATGCATTTGTTTGGATTCACACTTTTGAAATGTTAACACTGTTGAATCACCTCTCTGCTTCTGTTTATGGTGTCTTTAAAGCAGGTTTGCGGATTCTTTGACCGGTTCTTAGGCTTGCAGATTCTCTGACCAGATCTGCAATATCAAATGCAGTCTAAGTCCCTTCCTCTGTGCTCATGGAAAGAGAGTGAAATTGGATACATTACTTCTCAACCTAGCCACCAAGAACAAATTTTCTTTCCCTGCCCCCTCTCCTTTCTCCAACTCCTTTTCCTCCTGCTCCTCCTCCTTCTTCCTATTTCTCTCTCCTCATCTCTCTCTGTCTTTCTCTCTCTTTGTCTTTCTCTGCCAGAATGGTTTTTGAGAGGCTGGCTAATGGAAAGAAAGGCCTATCCATGTAAAGTAGCCAAGTGTAATATTCATATTTCATTTCATAATAGTGTTAATGCTATGTGATTTTTTCTTGGCAATTAAATATGTATATTGGAAGTTCTGTGTTTTCTTCCATAGTAAAATGAAAAGCCCATATTTCTCTCAGAAATAAAAGGTGGGAGTAGACTTCTCTACATGATCCTGAAATGGTATCAAAAAAAGCACGAATAAGTTATTTCCTAAATTCTTAATTATTAGACTTCTAAAAATATCTTGAAATATCTGGAAAGTTTTGAAAATCTTTAATGAAGCAAAAACCTACCATCTTACTCTGTGCTGATATTGTTTGTCCACAATTATCTCATTCTGCAGAGTAACACTTTTTACTAAAAAGAAGACATCTAGATACATGAAAACATTCAGGCACTTTATTTTCTTCACAATTTTTTAATTTTTATGTTATACTTTCATTTTTAAGCCTGCTTAGAAGAAAAGGGTATGTTAGATTGGTTATCCATCTTGTGGTACAGCTGAGATGAGGCTAAAAAATATTGAATTAGAATGCCTTTTGCATTGTTAAGATGGAAAGCACTAACACTGAAAAGTAACAAATTCTATTGATCTTCTGCTGAAAGAAATTGTTTAAATTGCTCCTACTTTTACTTTGATACGTAGGCTAGTGAGATATAAGTTGTAGCAAGGAAGGAGCATGTGATGCCCCTGTTAACAATGGAGGAAAGATCGGAAAAGTCCATGTTTCTTTCATTCCATTTTCTCTTTTGTTAAAAAATTGAAAATTTCACATTCCTCCCACCACATCTTGTGCATCATATATGATTAGGATTCAGGAAATGATTCATTTGTCTTCAGCTGCATATCTACTTAGAGAACCTAGACAAACCTCAGCTTTGCTTTAAATTTCTGTAGCACTGACTGTTTCATTCCACTAATATTGATGACAAAAGAATTACTTCTGGTGTCTATAGGAAATAAGAGCACTGGTGCCTGTTATTTTCAGTAATCCTGCTGTTCAAAGAGAATAGTGCAACATAGCCACAATTTATCAGGTACTTCTAAGTGCCCTTTCCTCTGTGGGGTTATTCGTTAGTCTATCCACTTGACTAAAAGTGCAACAAATCAAGTGTGAGCCATCTCTGCTGGTTGTCTGATTCCAAAAATAGGAGTCAAGGATGAATTGATCCTTTTGTTAATTTCCACATTATGAATGTAAAAATTATGTTTGTTCTCTTTAAAGTTTAATCAAGGTACCATTTCACCATTTCAGCATGGGTTCTATTTGGGAACTTATTCCCTGTATTTTCTTCTCAATTTCTACTTCCACAAACATAGAACTACACTATATTTAAAGGAAATTTTGACCATTTTCAGCAAGGAAATAAAAATCCCTATGATGTCACTGTACTAAATTTTCATATAAAGCATACTGAAGATCCTAATTCAACACTGTGCAGTTAGTAAAAATTGTCTATGTCAAACCTCAGTAAGAAATATACAAGAAAAAATGCACAGGAACAGTGGTTTAGCAAGAATAATAATGGCAAGTGGGATAATTACATTGGTGAGAATAAAGTAAAATTTTATTAACTGTCTAATGTTACAGGATAAACTTGAGAGGCTTAATGGAAATATGATTAAGATAATTTGGAGACTAGTTCATGTCAATCTTGAGAACAGAAATTAATCACAAGGTTATAAATTTGTATAATGTACTACATCATCTTAAAAATGTAACTAGAAAGATAAAAAATGATATGGAATTAATAAAGAAAAGCTTGATTAGGAGGAAATTGGAGGTAGGGAATAATAATATTTCAAATATTTGAATAATGTAGTAGGGAAGATGAAAGCCATGTAGTTAACCACAAAGAATAGGGTCTGGGGAGATAGCTTAGCAGTTTAAGCACCTGTTTGGCAAGCTCAAGGACCCAAGTTCCACCCCGCATGCCATGCTGGGCTCAGAAACCCAGGCACTCATGCCTGCCTTAATACTGGGCGTGGTAGCACATGCCTATAATCCTAGCCTTGGGAGGCTGAGACAGGTGGATCTTATGAGTCTCAGCTACATAGTGAGACCCTGAAACAAACAAACAAACAAACAAATAAATAAATAAATGAAAAATTTAAAAATAGCAAACAATCTCTGGAGCAAAACTCTTAAGCAGATAAAGGACGATGGAAAGAGCACAGAGATCAGTGAACTAATGGATGATGGAGAAAGTGATTTTAATCCTACTACTTCAACTTTTAGCAAAATAAAAAAGAAAATTCTTGAAGAAGTTGAGAAAGGAACATTTTGAAGTCATCTACTGAGAGGGAAAGAGTGAATTAAAGAGATGTAGTGGAGTATCTAAGCAGTGCCAAATGCTTATTTGAATGGTGACTCAAAAAGAAGGATGTCTATTAATTATGGTTTAATAAAAATCTATATTTGCATTTAACTACTTTAATACAGCAGTAAATTAGATTGAAAGATGAAGTTAATTAGGTTGCAGCTTTGCTGCACTGGCATTCACACAAGAATGAAACCAAAAAGTTTTTTGAAGTTGTTTGCAAAAAAGGGATTTATTGGCTGGCTGTATTGCTAATGAAATTAGGTTTGTTGGGGAACACGTGAAGATTTCAAAATTAAAAGTAAACACACAAAATCATATAGGGTTATTTTCAGGCAGATTCTAACACAAACTTCATTATCTTTGTCTACTGATGTTACTCTAGATATTACTATACTGCAAGACAAAAGAATTATAAAGATGTGATTAAGGTTACATAAATGACTGAGTCTAAAATAGAAAAAAATTTTCACAGAAGTTTTAAGAAAAAAAATTTTTCTTTCTTTTTTTCCTGGATGGAGAAGTAAATGCTGGTGAAATTCTAACCATGAGAAGGATTTGATGCAGCATCATTTGCCTGAGTAAATATCCTATGATCAATGTGGGTACTTCCACAAACTGAGATTGATCAGCAAATGGAGGTCTGGCTTAACAACCAGAAGGAATTGAGTTCTTTCAACAATCTGAACAAGCTTAGAACAGAATTTTTCTTTGGATCTCATGAAAACAGCACATTCTAACTGCCACACTATTTCGTCTTTTGAAACTATTAAAGAATACACATAAGTGCACTTGGATTGTTGATCTGCAAACACAGCAAATCACGGATTGCTGTTAGGTCACTAAGTTTGTGACATAATGAAAAATGAATTCATTGTGGATTTCATAATGAGAATGAATTCAAAGGCAACAAATTATAACTCTTATTGGGATAGGAGGAATGGGAATGATATGGAGAAAAGAGTCTAAAACTAAACACTTGAAATTGAAACTTTGGAGAATATGTGACCTTCGGTGATCAAACAAACAAAGTGTGGTGAGAGGAGAAGTGCTGTGATTAGCTGAAGGAAAAGTCATTTAGAAGAGCACAGCCAAAGGAACTCTGGATGCCAAGAGAAAGAGTAAAGAATGTGGTACCAGGGATTGGGTGTCCCCACGTTTTGAAGCTCCTCCTATCATGGCTATTATACTGGTTGTAAATTTCTTTCTAGTCCTTAAATGCTCTTATAAAGCCTTCCTTGTCTTCCTTTAGAACATATTTTGAGTTTTTTTTTTTTTTTCTCAAAATTTGCTTTCAGGAAAAATGAACAATTGTCAACAGGCTGTGTTTATAAGCTTCCCTTGTCACTGGATAAAATACCTCACACCAATAACTTAAAGTAGGACATGATTTTGTGGCTCAGTTTTAGAGATTTCGGACCATGGTGAACCTTCACTAACACAAGAGTATCATGGGAGAAGGGTATGGGAATATAAAAATGCTCACTTCATGGCTTTCAGAAGCATCATACATAGGAAGAGTCCCAGTGAGAGATGGATATTTCAAGGCCACACCCCGGTGCCCCAGCTCCAACTGGGCCCTTCACTTAACTACATATTAAGTTACAAATACCAGCAGACTAACCCACTGATAGTACCTTCATGATACATCACCGCTCCGGGAGTCTCTTGATCTAGTGAAATTGAGAGTTAAGATTAACTGGCACAAAGAGTTCCTTCCTTATTTTCACTGTCAAACACTTGGCAGTGAGGATTAAATGTTATTTGCAAATGAATATTCAGAGCTTAATTAGTTTTTATCAGACAGTTGATTCTGTTTTTTTGTTCAAACTAGCATTTCTTATGAATAACCACATTAATAAATATGCTAAATATCTAATATTTCCTCCTACCTAAATTTACACTATTTTAGTAGCTAAATAATTCACCTTGCTTCAAACCAAATTTCACCCTGTCAGTTCTGTCAAAGTCTTTTGCAACTTCTATTATTCACTTGCTGTGATTGAGTTCTATTTACCTTCTCAAGTACTGTGTACTTAGTAATGTATAATTACTTGCATTATCATAATTTAAAGATATACTCTTCTAACCCAACTGACTCACTCAGCAATTAGTAGAGTAAAAAACATTACATGTAATTTGATAGAAAAATTAAGGAATAATTTGAATATGTGTTTTTCAATGTCCACCAACCATGTGTTTGTATGGATTTAGAAATATTGTCTAGTTGAACATAGAAGTTAAAATAATAAAACACAAAGCAAAACTAAGTATAAACTTGAGTTTAGCTATCTTATAATTACAACTTCCATAGATATTTTAGCAACAGTTGAATGTAAGGCCTAGAAATAGACTGCACAATAATAGAAAGCAAATTCATTGTTTTTTCCTGTGGTGAATTTGTGAATTTATAACCCTATCTATAATTTCCTGTGAGTTTAGTGCCTTGATCTCAATATGATTATTTTCTGAAATGATAACAAAGTATAAAATAGAATTGCTCACTGAGGCAAAGAAATTCTATTGAATAATTTTGGAAGGTGACCTTTATCCTTAAGTTTATTGTAAGCATATGTACCCATTGATTTAGTCTCCCTTTCTCTATGAGCTGTATTTTGATGGGGTCACATATCTGGTGCCTTCAGCATTCAATATTGCCAGTTCAGAAGTTTAGGTAGATAAAAACCTCAGGCCCTCCCAGAGTGCTGTACATACAAAGAGGGTGTGACAGATCTGTACACTATATCTGTACAGAAATATTCTTTGTGCTTTTGTATAATCATTGGACAACTTCGGTCCTATAAATACTTGAATTCTGATTTACTCAAGAAACAACTATCTTTCATTCTCCTGTCCTTCTCTTTTATAATTATGATTTTCTAGTGAAATTATATTTTTATGTCTATAATTTTTTCTTTTCTTAAGAACAAAAAATGATAGCTAAAAATAGCATTAGAATTGATATAATACTTCACTAAATAAAGTAGTAATTATTCTACAATAGTTGCTGTAATACATAATGTGTTCTGTTTTGTTTTTTTCTCTAAACTGTCTTACAATTGTATATTTTAAATAAAACAATGTTTTAACATAAAGTAAGATACCATTGCCACACATGTACAGAAATCCACTTTTCTAAACTAAATGTTTTATCTCCTTATCTCAACAAGTATAAACCTACAAATATATTATGCTATGCTATTTTAATGGCTGAATAATACAGTTTTATTTTTTCTGTGGGTCAGGCATAAACATAAACATTTGGCAATTACTATAAACTTTTTTTTGAAGCTTACATTGTATAAATGTAATAGTGATATTATAGTTACTTTTTCATATATATGATTATTATCATAAAATTTGTTGCATAACTTTAAATGAGTCTTGCTATGCTAAATTCTAATTCCCCGGAAAATATGTTTTATTAAATTATTCAGTGTATTTTCAAAAATCCATTTATTATTTATTTATTTGGTACAGGGTCTCACTAAGCAGATCAGACTCAGTGATCCTCCTATCTCAGCCTCCTCAGCACTGGGATTACAAGTCTGTGCCACCAATGCCTGGTTTTGGTGACTAGCAAAGTTGCATGGCATGCAGTGCTGGGAACTGAATCTAGGTCCTTAAACTTGCAGGCAGGTACTTACACAGCTTAGCTATCTCCGCAGCCCTATTCACAGTACTTAGTTTATCTTTTGCTCTTTTAGTCAAGAAATATTTGTTTTTACTGAATGCAAAGAAATCTTTTTGTTAGCCTATCAGTCATATCTATTAAACATGTTGGTAGACTACTGGCAAAAGTTTCCTACAGTCCAGTATCATCTTCATATACTTGTATAACTAGTTAATGGGTAAGAAAATTCCCATTCTGTTAACTGCACTGTATGGTGAAAGAACTTGTTTTGGAGTTTGATTTTCCTTACAAGAATTTCTCTTAGCTCTATAGTTTTGGCAGGATTATGCATCTTGTTATCTTCGCACTACACAAGAGTGTGTGCCTCAAGTTTTGAAAGTGACTTCATTTCTAAAAATGAAGGTGAATCTAGGAGCTGTTCTGGAGTTCTTCCTTTCTGAGTCTAGCTTTGATGTTTTCTAATTTGTTTACCATATGCTATGTAATACCCAACACATTTTATTTTTTTCTTGTTTGTAGGTTTCTTTATATTTCTTGGCAGCAAACAGCTCTATTGGACAAACCCTATAATTTTATAAGATGCTACTGGCATAGTTAGCCTGAGCTCTGTAGAAAAACTAACTTTAGGTATGTAATTTGAAGCTCAGAAATATACCTGGAATACCCTCAGTAAAACTGGGACGCTGCTAGTATTAAATAAGAGGAATTTCATTACAATATATCTGAGCCTAACACTTAAAACTGTATGCTATTATACCCTTTTCAATTATCCTCTTGTTTAATTACTCATTGACAACATAAACTGGCCCTGATAAATACATCCGTAACAAATGTCTGTGCTTAAATCCTACCTGGAGCTGTCACAGATTTGATACACATTTTCATTGTATATTGATTTGAAGTGAGCTAATCATAGAAAACTTACAAGGTCATTTGTTCACTCAGATGTCATTGTGCATAACTGTAATTTCTAGTCACAATTATGGCATCTGTAATTGTAACATCTAAATATTTCGTTATGTTACCAGGTGAGAATACATGATTTTCTGACTTTCTATTTATCCAGTATGAAAGCTCTGTTTGAATTTGTACTGTTCTGACCAGTTTGAACACAGTGGCAGTATAATATTCTAGTGAATGATCACTCATGATTTTTATATATTGGACCTAATTATTGATAATATGTTCATAATTTTATGCTACATAATAGTTTTTTTTCTAGTTGAATGTTTCAGAAATAAATAATTTAAAGTTTTAAATCATAAAACATTGACAACAATTTTATGGTGTCATTTGATTTTGTGTTTTTATTTGTGACTTTATGCTGAATTAGTTTTCTATAAAACCTACTTTTTAAGTAGAACCCTTTCATATAACCTTATAAACTTAACAATCTAGCCTAGATTATTGTTATTTAAATGGGTACCAATAAAATCTGTTACTTCAATTTATGTGAAAGTTGTGTACTATAGCTCTAGGTATTTTTATACCTCAAAGGAAACTTAAACTACAGTGACTCCATCCTTTCACTTTATATATATGAAAAGTTTGCTAAAATTGTGCCAGTCTAAAGAATCTGTACGTGACCTAAATTGTTTTATCAATGTAATACACAAAATAGCACAAAACAATGAAGCAAAAGCTGTGTGATATAAAATAGAAAAACAATATGCTATATATATATTAAAAACAAATTAATTAAATTAATTAATTAATTAATTAAATTAAAAACAAAAACAACAACAAATATACATATTTGGTGTGTGTGTCACACCAAATATGTATATTTGTTGTTTTTTGTTTTTGTTTTTAATTTTAGTACAGGGTCTACAGGGCCTCTCTAAACAGATCAGACATGTAGTGTCTTCCTGTTTTACAACCTCCCAAGCACTGAGATTACAGGCATGTGTCACCACACCCAGTCTCAGTTGCAGTCTCAGTGCATCCTGAGATGGAGTTAGCATGTCATGTCCAGGATCAAACCTCGATTGCTGCGCCTGCCTAAGCAGGTGTTTTAGTTTGCTGAGCTATATGACCAGCCATACTGTTTTTACTTTGAATCACTTCATTTTCTATGTTTTATAAGATGATTATAAAATTATAAATAAGGGCTAGGGAGATAGCTCAGTGGACTAAATGCCTGCTTAGACAAGCACAGGGGCCAGGGTTCCATAGGGTGTAGTAACACACACCTGTAATCCCAGAGCTGTGGAAGCTGAAAATAGGAGGATCACTTGTGAGTTTGAGCTGCATAGTGAGACGCTGTACCAAATACATTAAAAGACACATAAATAAAATAAAAAATGTTGAGTGTGTGAGGTAATATACAATAATGCCATTAATCATTTGTGACAGAATTATAAACTATAAGAAAACCTTTTAGAACATTGTTTATCTGTACTATTATTCACTTATTCTATTTCCCATAAACAATAGCATATATTAAAACTGAAACAGTGCAAAAGAAGAGGGACTTCCTGTGGATAAACTTGGGAGTTTCACATTTCTATTTCTCTTCATTATTCCAAAAGAAAAAAGAACTGGAATTTGATAGATTTCTTAATGGGTGTGACCTTATTAAGAAGTGCTTTGCATTTATATTGAGCAGTTTAAAAAGAATTAGAGATCGATGCTAAGAAAGTCATGGTCATTCATTCATATCTGTTTTTCTGTTCAATAAATATTTATCATGGATCTTCCTCTGCATGGTTCTAGAGAGTTTACTGAAAAGAAAATGGCTCAGGCAGAGAGAATGAGAGATTGTGTTTTGGGGGAACTCCAAAGTTCAGTGGCTGGGGCAGAAAAACTGATGAAACAGTAACAGGTAGGCAGATGGCAGTCTCAGAAGACTGAAACACAGAGTCTTGCCTCTTATGGAGATTAGAAGTCTTGAGATGAGAGCAGAGAGATAAAGATATGAAGAGATCCATGATAACTAGCATGTTGAGAAATAGAATATAGAGTCTACAGTAGAAATCGTGTCTCTGTTGATATTATTAGTGTAATTTCTGCAAGCACACTATCTTGGATACATATGAGATAAGAAATGAGATGACATAAGGGAGGACTGTGGCACTGTTTGTGGGTAGGCTGGCCATAACTTTCAGTTAGGTTATATATAAGATAATTTAAAGAAAAGTTAGGGGAGGAGTAAGACATCTGATTTAAGGAACTGAAAGGGTTTTTATTTCACATATGGTGGATATTGTGCATGGAAACATTTCTGAATGAAAATGTACCAAATGGAAACTGGAATGACAAAGACATTATCAAATCAAGGGTATGTTTTGGGCATAGTTACTAAAAGTATCTCTTAAATACTCAAGTATGTAGGTACAATAATAGTCCAAAATTCAAGTTATGATTGGAAAACAAATATTTAGGGCACTGTTTAGTGCTGTTGGCATATGCATATTCAGAGATACTACCGGGAATGACCTGTTCAAGCCCCCCTTCAGTCCCTCTCTTTGACAGAAGCTTCCTTTCCTCCTATATATAAATCCTGCTCATGAAATTCATTCTTCACTTTCAGAGAACACAAACTTATCCCAGGTACTTTTCAGGTTGGGGAGTGTCATTTTTGCCAATATCATCTGTTTGTTTTATTAATTTTATTGAGAAACAAATAGCAATGAGACAGTTTCAAAACCCTTAAGTAGCACAGTTTCAATAATTACTACTTTGCATATTGTTGCCTTCATAGTGGTTGCTTATTGTACAAGATGAAGACATGATATCCTGTTCAAACATTATTAGTACAAATATTTCTTCTCATTCAGTTAACAGAAAGCAGCTGTATATCTATCTTAACTACTTTGTATATATGCACACAAAATGGTCCTTACTTTGTGTCTACTTTTTTGTTTAGTTTTGTCAGAGATGGGTATTCCATTGTCATTTAAATATTTTAGGAGGATGAATTCAGTAAAATGATACAATGTAGTTCAGAATAATAGTGGTAAATATTTCTTTCAAAAAAGGGTAATAAAAGAAAACAAGAGATAAGACTAAAACTGTCAAAAATATTCTGCTACAATACTGTCTATGGTTAGATTTCTAAATTTCAGTGTAAAAATACAATTGTTTATTCATATTTTTAATGTTTTTTACTTTTTTTTCACATTCTGAGGGGATTTAAAGTTTGACATATAAACATTTTAAGGATGAATATCTCCTCCATGTTATCTCTAAGATGTTTGATATTCAGACAGATAGTGAGTTTTAGCTCAACTGCCTATGTTACACGGTAATAATATCATTAAGCTTCTCTTCTGGAGATAGAGCAACTTTTTGCAGACCAAAAATTAGAGGGAACAAAAGGGCTGCAAGAACAGCCAACATTTTGGCCCTAGCCTTTCAAGGTCAGTGAGGACTCAAAACATAGGATAACCTATGTAACATCCTGAAACTCAGTTGTGTCCCAAATTTTCTGATCAAAGAGATTATGGGGCCATAGAGGAAAGTGTGTGCCTAAGGAGAGTTACATGGAAAGAAAACATTTTCTCAGATTTTCAAACAGAGTAAATTGGTCAAGCAATGGGCATGACAGGGCTGACACTGACAAAGGATCTACAAACTGCATTATATAGTTTCAGGGTAAATCCTGAGGGGATTTGACTCTTCTTGTCAGTTACAAGACATTTGTATGTCTTACATTTCTTGTCATATAGGTCTTGCTTTATCTTGGTCTTAACCATCCAGCAGAGAAGTATAAAAAGTAAAGCCATATTAATATGCTGAAATTTAAAAGGTTCAAGTGAACAAATCTGACATTACAAGTTCCCTATATTATTTGGATGTCCTCCACTCAAGATCATTTGTTCACTGTGTCATTTGGAGGTCCCCAATGATCTCATTGGGAAGAGGTATGAGTGCTTTTCTTTCATAACTTCTGGAAAAAAAGGACTGCAAGTACAGCCAACATTTTGGCCCTAGGCTTCAGAGTACAACATACAAACATGATATCTTGTCTAAACAATATTAGGACTCACTTAGGTAATAAATTTTTTGATTAAAATTTTGATATGTTTTTGATCATTGTTCATAATTGTTCATGCTTTGTGCCATACAGTTATATCTCATATAGTTAGGTAAAACGGCTTACAATTTGGTAAAATGCTTTGTCTCATGTGATTTTGTTAGAATATTGTTTAAAATATTGTTGGTAAATCTAACTTAAATCATGGAAATGTTACAAGGTTATTATATTTCTTTAATGGGACATTTTCAGATTGTTTTATACTTGGATATGTTGCATTTGAACTAGTTACTAAGTGTACTGATATTGCTTGCTTGACTTTAGACAGTAACACTGCAGAGAGTAATGTTAGCAAGCCTCCTAGTGGACTTTATGCAAACTTCTATAAAATGGGAACTTTGAACCTATCTCAGACTAAAAAATATCTACATAGCAATATAAGAAACATGGGACTCCTTTTGTCAGGTAAATGACATTAGATTGGCAACCTTTCTGAAAGAGCTGGATGACAATTTTCCCTGGGACAGACTGGCTCTGATCCACCTCTACGCGCTAGAGGAAGTGTCAGGCCTGCTACATTTTAGTTTCCTTTCTTAGACTACCCTTCTAATTTTCCTATATCTTTGTACTTTACTTTTTGGAGGCATGTAAAATTAGAAAAATGATAGACTGTTGCAGCTAAGTGACGTCCTTAGAAAATTAGCGTTTGTTAATGCCGAAGACATGGAAGTCATTTTATTTTTAGTTATTCAGAGTACAACATGTAGACATGATATCTTCTCTAAACACTATTAGTATAAATCTTTCTTCTCACTGAAGAGGAAGTACCTGTTTATCTACCCTCATTATTTTGTATATATAAATTTTTAAACTACAAAATGGTCTTTCATTTATGTCATTTATGTCCCCCTTTCTGTTTTCATTAGTCAAAGATGGATGTTCCATGAACATTCAAACATTACAGGTGTGTGCATTCAACAAAATGATCCAATATAGTCCAATAGTTCATAACAGTAGTGAGTTATCAGGACAATAGAAAATGTCAAAAGTTGCTGACTTCAGCCTTTTACAACTCAGCTTATTCATATGGCTTTACTTTTTATATCTCATGTATATATATATTCTTCTGGGTGGTTAAGACCAAGATAAAGCAAGACCTATGTAACAACAAATGTAACTTTTGTATCTGACAAGGTCAGCCAAATTCCTTCAGGATTTACCTTGAAACCATGTACAGCAATTTGTAAATCTTTTGTCAAGTGTCAACAATGTGGATGAGTCATAGCCATTGCTTGACCAATTGGCTCTTTGTGAAAGTCTGAGAGAATGTTTTCTCTCTAATTGCCTCTCCTAAAAGCACACAATACATTGTCTCTTACTTTCCTCTGTGGCACCATTATCTCGTTGAACAGAAAATTTGGGACACCACTGAGTTTCAGATGTTACGGTATAACTACACTTATGTCCTGAGTCCTCACTGCCCTTTAAGGGCTAAGGCCAAAATACTGGCTATTTGGCCTTATTTGGTCTGAAAACTGAAATTCTTAACAGTGTATAAGAGAAGATTAATGGTATTATTCTATATCTTAGGCAATTGAGTTTGACATCACTCTCTGTCTGAATATCAAATGCCTTAGAAATAACATGGAATAGGTATTTTCCAAAAATTATTGATATTCTAAATTTTAAATCCTTATAGAATGTGAATAAACAGTTACACATTTTTACACAAAAATTTAGATATCTAAACATGTACAACATTATAACAGGACAATCCTATGGATTTTTTTTTTCTTTTCATTTGTTTTCATGTATTATCTTTTTTTTTTTTTTCTTAAAGAAATACTTAAGAAAGAGTGGAGCAATAATTGTTATGACGTTGGAAACAGTATGGATTCAGAAAACCAGAATAACAGGTATTCCTAGCATGATTTTGGTATTACACCTTACTATCCTCAGTGTAGTTCCTTAGTTCACAGGTATCAGCAAGTGTTAGGGTGAAAAGTAACAGTTAACTCCTAGTTTAAAAAAAAAACACAATGGACATTCGTAGGACCATTGCCTCTTTTGTACATACATGTATGGTTCTGCAACTACCATGTTTCCTAACTTTTCTCCTTGCTCTCTCTTCATTTTTAATCCTCAACTTCTTGCTTTCCATTTATATCTTTCTGTTTTTGAAATGAATTCCCCTGCACCTAAGCTTGCTTAAACAGGTGCTTTAGACCACTAATCTATCTTGCCTGTCCTTTCAGATAAAATTTGATTGGCATGTACACCAATTCCTTCAGGTAAGTGATTTCAGTTTTTCCCCATTTAGAATTATGTTTGTACCTAATGTTTGACAATTATATTGTCATTGAAGACTTTCATCAGATTGAGGTACTGGCCATCTATTCCATTTTTCTGTGTGTCTTTCAACATTGTTGAGTGTTGAACTTTCTTAAAAGGCTTTTCTTCATCAATTGAGATGATCTTATGGTTTTCGAATTTGGCTCTAATTGTACAATGTATTACATTTATGGATTTGCATATACAAAAACATCCTTGCATTCCAGGGATGAGTCCTTCCTTGGCATGGTGTATAATCATCTTTATGATTTGCTGTGTTCTATTTGCTAGGATTTTATCGAGGATTTTTGCGTCGATGTAGATGAGGGACAATGGCCTGTAGTTCTCTTTTTAAGTTGCACCTTTCCCTGGTTTTGGTATCAGTATAATACTTGCCATCAGGAATGATTTTGGGAGACTTTCTTACTTTTCAACTTCACTGAAGCATTTGAGGAATGTAGGGATTGTATCTTTCATAAATATATTGTAGAATTCAGCTGTGACTCCATCATGACCTAGAATTTTCTTTCTCACTGTTCTTTTTATTACATTTCATATTTCATTTGTGGTTACAGAGTTATTGAGAGTCGTTATATCTTCTTGATTCAGTTTTGGTAATTTGTAGCTTTCTAGGAATCTGTCTATTTCATCTCTGTCTTCTATTCTGTGAGAGTAAAGATTCTCAAAGTAACTATTGATAATATTCTGAATTTCCACTGGGTCTGTGGTGATTACATCCTGTTCATTCCTTATTGCTTATGTTTGAAGTTTTTCTTTCATCATTTTAATGACATTATCTAGGAGCTTATTGATTTTATTTAATCCTTCAAAGAAACAGTTGATTTGTTGATTTGTTAATTCTTTGAACTGTTTTCTTCATCACAATGAATTGATTTCTACTCTAATCTTTATGATTTCTTCCTGTCATTGGGCTCTGGGTTTGGTTTGCTCTTCATTTTCTAGATGTTCAAGATGCAAAAATTAGGGTGCTTATTTGTGCTGTTTTCCTAATGTGTGAGTTCATAGCTACAAATTTTCCTGTGAGAACTTCTTCCATCACATCCCATAAACTCTTATAAATTGTGCTTGAATTTTCATTGAAGTGTAGATATTTTTGAATTTTGTGCTAGATTTCATCTGTGACCCACTGATTTCAAAGTAGAATGTTACTTAATTTCCATGTATTTAGGGGGATTTTCTGATTTTTTTGTTGTTTATTTCCAGTTTCATTACACGGTGGTCAGATAATATGCATGGGATATGTTTCCTTGCATATACTTAAGCATAACTTTTGGAAGAGTATGTGGTCTATTTTAGAAAATGTTCCATATGCACCTGAAAAAATGTGTATTCAGCTGTTGTTGGGCGGAGCACTCTGTATATATCCACTAAGGTCATTTGTTCAAAGTGCTTGTTGAGTTCTGGTACTTTGATAGTATTTTTGCCTGCTTGACCTATCCTTTTGGAATAAGCCAATGTTAAGTTCTCCTGTTAATATTGTGGAATTGGATATTACATTTTTCATGTCCATTAAAATTTGTTTTATATAGTTGGGTTCTACCAGGTTTGGTGTGAATATGTTTATGAGTTTCACCCTTTCCTCTTGAATTTTCCCCTAACTGTTACATACTTACGTTGCTTATTTTGTTCGATAATTCTTGGTTTGAAGTTGAGACTGAGATAAATACCTCTGTTATTTTTTGAGGTGCTGTGGCATTTAGCATTGTTTTCCATCTTTTGACTTTCAGCCTTTGAATTTCTTCATGAGTTTCTGGTATGCAACATATTGTTAGATTTTGTTTCCTAATCCATTGTGCCAATCTATTTCTTTTAATTGGTGAATCGAGTCCATTTACATTGATGATTATAACTAAGTTGTATTGCTTTACGATTGACATGTTCTTTACCTACTATTGTTTATTCATTTTTCTTTTGTTTTTAATTGTTTTCCATATTAGAGGGTTCTCTCTTCTCGATTTTGGACTTCTGATCATTTTGGTCCCTCACTACAACATATTTTAGTCATCTTTGTAGTCTTGGCTTTGTCATCATGAAATTCTGTAGTTGTTCTTTGTCGTGGAAGTATTTCACTTCGCCATCCATCTTGAAAGAGAGTTTTGCAGGGTATAGTAGTCTGGGCTGGAATTTGTTTTCATACAGGACTTTAAGTACTCTGCTCCGTGGTCATTTTGCCTTCATGGTTTGTGAGGAGAAATCTGTGAATAATTTGATGGGCTATCGTTTAAATGTGATCTGTTTCTTTTCTGTAGGTACTTCCAATATATTTTTCTTGTGCTGAATTTCTGGGTTCTTGTGACTATATGACTCAGTGTATTTTAAACTGGGTTGAAGTTATTTGGAGTTCTGTATGCCTCATTTAACTGCATGCCAGATTGTTTCCTCATTTTGGGGGAGGTTTTCTATTATTAAGTCTGCCCATGTTCGTTTTATATCATTTGTATTGCCTCCTTCTTTCTCATTTGGTGCTTATTTGTCTCACTTTGTTCATCTTTGCATCCTCTTGCAGGTGAGAAATTATTTTTCCTATATCCTGTTTGTTTTCAAGAGATCTTTTAACTTTTCACTAGCTGTGACAGTGTCTTCAAGATCTGAAACTCTATATTCCTTTTCACTCAAATGGTTTTGCAATTTTGTGTTTTAAGTTTTAAGTTCCTTTGTATCTCTTTGATGCTGCTTCATGTGATCTATTTTTTTTCCTGTATTGCTTCTTCAAAGAATCCATCACTTTTCTAATCTCCTCTATTTTTTTATCAGTATTTTCTTGAGAAGCAATTATTAATTCCTTTAGTTCAGAGATTATTTCTGATCTGATTTCCTCTATATATTTGTGCATTTGATTCTTTAATTCTGACTCTATTAGTTCAGAGATTTCTTTATTTTTAATTTCTGAGATACATTCTGATATGAGTTCCTCTGTACCTTTCTGCTGTTCTTTCTTTACTTGAGACACTTTTAATTCATACATTTCTTTTTTTACTTCAGGAATTAATTATGATCTGTGTTCCTCTATACCTTTTTTTTTTTTTTTAACTTTAGACTCTATTAATTCAGAACTTTCAGTTGTGTTAGTGTCTTCTGCACTTGTTTCGGATGGACTCAGGATCTGAGATTGCAGTTTACTCCTTCTTTTTGTCATTTTATATAGCACTTTTCTCTGAACTTTCATGTAGATCTTTGGTGCAGTTTTAAATTTAGCACGTACTAAAATTCGGGTGCAGATCTACTAAGTTTGAGTTCGTCCATTTGTTCCTGGTTTGGGTCTTTATGCCGTACCTGGGCTGGGTCTGAAGGGGTCCAGGGGGCGTGGGGAAGCTCGGAAGCTCTCCTATATGCTCACAGGGCCTGTGCTTGGGCTGACACTGGAAGGGTGGAGTGGTCCTGAGAATGAGGCAAAAGGTCACTCACATGACAGTCTGGGGTTTGGTTTGGAGGGGGACAGTGGGCGCTGTCTTAGAATGTTTAATAGAAGCACTGGTAAAACATACTTCCCGAGATGTTAATTCCATGTAGGAGCAGATTACTCCTATACGTAAATTCATTACTCAGTCAGCTCCAGTTATTAGAAAAGAACCATGAAAGATAGCTTTTGCTCTAGATAACTTGATATTTAG